>JAVXUO010000867.1:0-113864 GCA_033065855.1 Escallonia rubra
GGTATGTGTCTGACACGTGTCCGGAGGTGTCAGACACGTATCGGACACCATATCGACACCCTATATGAGGTGTCGGAATTGAGGTTGTTGAATGTGCATTAAATTTAGGTTAGTTAGGTTAATGCGACATTTTTAGCATGGCACCCCCTGGAATCTAATCGTGGCTCCAGCGCTGGCTATAATTAGCCCTAATTAGTCCTGATTAACAATATTTTAGTAAATCAATTAACCCTAATTAGCTCTAACGAGCCTAATTAGTTTTAATTAACCCTAAGAACCTGATAAAATTCAAATTAGCTGTAATTACCTCAAATTAGCCCAAATGAACCCAATTATGCGCATATTGATTGTTGTTAGCCTAATTAGTCATAATTTGCACTAACATAACCCAATTACGCCTAATTAGCGCTAGTTAGGACTAATCAACACTACTCGGCACCATTAAACCCTAATTAGGACTAAATAACCCTAATTAGTCCTAATCAACCCTAATTAGCTATAATTATCCGAAACTAGCCCTCATTAACATTAATTAGCCCTAACATAACCCAATTAAGCCTAATTAGCCCTAATTAGGACTAATCATCACTACTCGGCACAATTAAACCCTAATTAGGACTACATAACTCTAATTAGTCCTAATCAACCCTAATTAGCTTTAATTACCCTAATCTATCCCGCATTACCATTAATTAGCCTAACATAACCCAATTAAGCCTAATTAGCCCTAATTAGGACTAATAATCATCACTACTCGGCACAATTAAACCCTAATTAGTCATAATCAACCCTAATTAGCTATAATTATCCGAAACTAGCCCTCATTAACATTAATTAGCCCTAACATAACCCAATTAAGCCTAATTAGCCCTAATTAGGACTAATCATCACTACTCGGCACAATTAAACCCTAATTAGGACTACATAACTCTAATTAGTCCTAATCAACCCTAGTCAGCTATAATTATCCGAAACTATCCCTCATTAACATTAATTAGCCCTAACATAACCCAATTAAGCCTAATTAGCCCTAATTAGGACTAATCATCACTACTCGGCACAATTAAACCCTAATTAGACATACATAACCCTAATTAGCTATAATCAATCCTAATCAGCTATTAATTAATTAGCCCTAATAAACCCTAATAACCTAGTTAGCCCTAATTAGCCCTTGTACATCCCATAATTACTCCATGTTGCCCAGAGATGGTTCAATTACTCGTTGTTTACAAACCCTGCCTTCTTTATATTAATTGTTGTTTTGAGAAGTCCATTGGCAACGAGATGGTTCAACTCGTTGCCAACGAATTCTATTTAATGTGGAATTGGTAACATATGCAACGATCATTCTGCAGTTTTGATATTTCGGAAAGATTCTTGCATATCTTATCAATTTCTGAACACATGCATGCATAGAAACCCTTAGTTCCCGTTCAAAGGTACTCATTACAAAGTAATGCCTTGTAATGAGCCTTTGGATGTCCAGTTTGGACAGTTTGGAAAAGCTAATTGTTTATAAAACAGTATTTTGACTCATGCTTTATGTTCTATGTCGTGGATATTTGGTACACGTTCTCGTGTGTTTCTCCGGGTGCATACAGATCTGGTGTTCTAACATCCGTCAAACCTTCCTGAGCAAGGTTAGATGAATGTTAGAACACCTAATCGATGTGGTGTACTTGGAGAAATGCGGGGAGGTGCTGCCGAATTTTCCACAGACATCGGACTAAGCATGAGTTATTCACTGTTTTATAAACATGTGCTTTTCTGAATGGGATAGGACCACTACCTGTTCAAGAGTGGAGGGGAAATATGTAGACATGTTGTAACATTCATGCATTGATATTTACATCGGCAATGCTTAATCACTGGTCATTATTGAAGGTGGTATACAGTACGATAATTCAGTCGTCATGTCAGTCGATCGAAGTTGGATGAAAAGGAAGAATGCTGAAGATTTTGAGTGTCGCGTTGACGAATTTCTCGACTTCGCTTATGCGCATCCTGCACATGTTGACCTTGATAAGATAAGGTGCCCGTGCGGTAGATGTGAGTTGTTGCACTGGAGAAAAAGAATTGAAGTAAAATGGCATCTTCGTCGGTACGGTTTTATGGGTGGATACACAAGGTGGACGCAGCACGGGGAAACGATAGTATTGTCGTCCAACCTGGCTAGTCAAACTGAAGTTAGGGAGGAGGCACGATATGATTTTCGAGATATGATTATGGATGTTGGGCATGCTAATGTTGACTGGGGTAACGACAGGCCACAACCGCCGAACGAGGGGGCTCATCAGTTTTATGAGTTGTTGAGAGCTGCGGAAGAGCCGCTGTGGGATGGAGCTCCGAAACACACACGGCTGTCTGCGGTTAGTAGGTTATTACAGTTGAAATCAGACCACGGGCTGAGTGAGAAAGGTTTTAACGAGTTTGTTACCTTCATCAAAGAAATACTGCCCGAAAGTGAAAAGCTACCGCCGTCGTACTATGACGCGAAGAAGATGATGAGGAAACTTGGGTTGAGCTACGACCGGATAGATGCGTGCAATAACGATTGTGTATTATTCTGGAAAGAGAATAAGGATTTGTCATTATGTCCAGTATGTGATCATTCGAGGTACAAACCGGACAAAGGGAAGAAGAAAAACATTGCATGGAAGATATTGCGATATTTCCCGGTCACACCACGGCTTCAGAGAATGTACTACTCCTCCAGTACGGCTGAACATATGAGGGCTCACCGTGAGACTCGCAGCAACGATGCCGATGTGCTGACACACCCAGCTGATGGAGAGGCGTGGAAGGAGTTTGACCGCAGGCATCCAGTCTTTGCTCAGGAAGTTCGGAATGTTAGACTTGGTCTGGCAACCGATGGGTTCAACCCTTTCGGTCAGTCTACCACGCCTTACTCCTGTTGGCCTGTTATTATTGTCCCTTACAACCTTCCACCAGGCATGTGCATGAAGAAGCCGTATATGTTCTTGTCGTTGCTTATTCCGGGGCCGAAGAGTCCCGGTAAGGACATAGATGTGTATTTAAGGCCGTTGATTGATGAGTTAAAACAATTATGGAATCATGGAGTCGAAACATATGATGCATCCCTTAAACAAAATTTTCAGATGAGGGCTGCTTTGATGTGGACTATACATGATTTCCCCGCATTGGGAATGACGTGTGGCTGGAGCACACATGGGAAGCTAGCATGCCCTGCTTGTATGGGCGTGAACCCCGGTCATACGTTAAAGCACGGCGGAAAGGCCTCGTGGTTCGGATGTCACCGTAAGCTTTTGCCACCGGGCCATCAGTTTCGTAGGCAGAAGGATAAATTTGACGGGACAATCGAGCGTGAGGTTGTCACGCTGGACTACCCATCTGGTGAAGAAGTACTCTCACACCTGGAGGCACTTGATACTGACATACCACACGGTAAGGGTGTGCCGGATCAGAAGATTGCAGGGTTCGGGAAAGAGCACAACTGGAGAAAATTTTGTATCTTCTGGGAGTTAGCCTACTGGAGGACGCTCGTTATCCGAAACAACATGGATGTGATGCATATTGAGAAGAACGTTTTTGATAATGTGTTCAACACAGTGATGAATTTCAAGGGCAAATCGAAAGATCACCTTAAAGCGAGAAGGGATCTACAACAGTTGGGTGTACGCCGTGAATTGCATCCTCGGACAGTCAGTGGGAGGACCATACTTCCGAAAGCACCTTACTGTCTAGACAAGAAACAAGTGGAGAAGGTCTGTCAGTGGGTTAAGAATTTGAAGCTTCCGGATGGGTTTGCGTCCAACATATCTCGTTGTTGCAATGTATCGGAATGCAAGTTCCAAGGGATGAAGAGTCACGACTGCCACGTATTCATGGAGAGATTCATTCCTATTGCCTTCCGGGGACTGTTGCCACGGGTTGTTTGCGAGACTTTGACTGAATTATCTCATTTCTTTCGAGATATATGCTCTTCTACGATCCGGGTGAGTAACATGGAAGTGCTTGAGAAGAACATTGTGGTGACGATTTGCAAGCTGGAGAAAATCTTCCCACCTTCGTTCTTTGATTCAATGGAGCATCTGCCTGTTCACTTGGCATATGAAGCTAAGATGGGTGGACCCGTGCAATATCGGTGGATGTATCCCTTCGAGAGGTAATCCTTAAATTGTTACAGTTGTTCGTTTACACTTAATGCGACATCTGTTATCATTGATATTCCACCTAACTCGATTCCCTAAACTTCTAGGTTCATGTTCCATTTAAAGAAAAAAGTCCGTAATAAGGCTCGGGTTGAGGGCTCAATTGCGGAGGCTTACGTAATGGAAGAACTTGTAAACTTTTGTAGTCAATATTTCGGTTCGGATGTTGGTACAAGGTTAAATCAACTAGGCCGAAATGATCCCGGAGCAAGCACAAATTTGGAAGGGCAATTGTCAATATTCAAGCAGTCAGGTAGTCCGTTCGGCCGAACGTATACTCGATGGCTAACAGATGAAGAGTACAGTGCTGCAACAATATATGCCCTTCTAAATTGCGATGAAGTTTCGGCATTCGTTGAGTAAGTTAAAGTCTTAATTCACTTACATTGCTGTACATAATTGAAAGTGTGTTAAGCGAGTTAGATGCATATTGGTTTGCAGTGAGTTCGATGCGGAATCTTTAATCACTGATCCCGCTGGACTTGAATCTCACCGGAAATCACAATTTGTACAGTGGTTCAAAATCCGTGTAAGATTATTTAACGAAATTATATTATGTGTTATATACAGTTCTGTGGCCAATTAGTATACTGATTTATCCTTAATGTTTACCGTCATCTACAATAGGTTCAGTCAATGGATAGACCAGTGGCCTCCTGCTTGAAATTACTAGCCGAAGGCCCTAACAAACAAACATCCTGTTACGGAGGCTATATCATCAACGGGTTTAGGTTTAACGTAAAAGATGATGACCGAACAAAACAAACCCAAAACAGTGGAGTCTTGGTCAACGGCGACTGTTATGCCGAGAATTGCATGGATTTTTACGGAGAGCTAGATGAGATTGTTGAGCTAACATATCTGGGTTCCCAAAACCGCCTGGTAATGTTCAAGTGTACGTGGTTCGATGTCACATGCAGCAGAGGAATCCGTGTTAGCTCTCAAGGGATTGTAGATGTCAATGTCAAGTCAAGACTTGCATCAGACGAGCCCTTTGTGTTTGCTAGTCAAGCTGTACAAGTCTTTTACGCGGAGGACGTCGCCAATCCCAAATCTCATTGGTATACAACTATCAAGTCCAAGAAATTGCCCGTGACATATGACAGTGAGCTAGACTCCTTTCAAGCCGACCAACCACGTGTCTTGTTCCCTGTTGAGGTCAACAACGAGGAGGACGATCTTCCTCTTCCAACAACACTTCTTGTGGGAGAAGAAGTCGTAGATGATGACGCGGAAGATGTTGAAAGTGTTGGAGATGATGTGACCGAGTCTACTGATGAAGAGGATGAATTAGAAGATGAAGAGGACGACGAGTCCCACGAAGAAGAGGGCGACGAGGATAGTGATGAAGATGATTCGCAAACTGAAAATGATTGACTTGTAATGTTGTAACATCACGGGAAAAATGTAGTAACATTTTAGAACTTGGTGTTTATTGATGTGTTTTTGCACATCCGTTCATATATATATATATATATAGTGCCGATGATGATTTATGCCAAGATTATTGTTTTTCACGTGTTAATGTCTTTGTATATAATCTATATGAAGTCAGATATGGATAGGATACGGGCTATTCGTGGCCGGGCTGGACGCCGAGCTGCTTCCTCCCCGGTTAGTCCCACCTCGTCATTGCCTACTGATGACGAGGCACAGAGTGATCGCGGACAGCCATCGGGGGCCCAGCCCCAGCTGTCGCCGTCACCGTCGGCCCAGCCATCGCCGTCGCCCCAGCTATCGCCGTCGCCCCAGCCGTCTCCATCTTCTGTGGGTTCTACTTCAAGTATAGTTGACAACGGGGTTTCCTACATTTTCGCTAGCCGTATATTTAGAACTGTATTAATGTCTGTGTTTTGTAGGATCTCGACGAGGCCGTGGTCCGACACGCGGGGTACGCATCGACCCCCAGCGTAAACAGAGAGTTACGCTCACGCAGGAGGGCCTGTAAGTACTAAAAATATCACCTCATGCCTTATGTTTAAAAATTTTGGGTGTTAATTTATATTTGAACTGTATTAATTAATTTAATTACTTCTTTGGCAGGATCCTGGAGAATATGGCGAGGACGAAGATCGGCGTTCTTGTGAAGGGCCGATTCTTCGAGCCACGCCTGTACTGGAAGGAATGGGATGCCGCTGCGAGGGAGGCCCTATGGGAGGAGTGGCTGGTACGGTGAAGTATTTTTTTCAGCGTTAGTAAATGTTAAATTACAGTTTGTTTTATGTTGTTAATTTGTGTTATTGAATGCATTACAGGAGGGGTTCACGTTTGATACGCCTGAGCAGCAGGGACTGGGGCAGCAGGCTTTCTTTAATTACATCGGCAAGAATTACCGCCGATGGCTCCACGATGCACGGGACCGGGCGAAGAGGGCGCTGCCCGCGGGTGCCCCGATGACGGACATGACGAAATATCCCCCACATTGGATATCTCACCGTGTATGGGGGGAGATGATAGATCGGTGGGCTGCGGATCCAGGTTGGGACGCCAAGAGTAAGAGCGGGGCTCAGAACAGACAGAACAGAGATCCGACGCACACGGGGGGGTCGGTGCCACACGACATCGTCCGACATATGAACGCGGTCGAGCACCCGGATCTAGAGGAGGATGAGGTCATAGCTCTGACCTATACTCAGACGCACGTGCGGAAGAAGGACAAGGACGAGACGCACCAGGCGGGCGACTATATTTCAGATATTGCCCGGCGGATCGATGTGAGTCAATTTATTTAAGTTAATCTGTTTCTTTCTATCCTCGATGTCTGTTTCGTTAATTAATGCCATAACATATCGTTAAACCACTATTTTTGCAGGCCTCGTATGAACAGCTAAGGGGGTCCGAGCAGCAGTCCGGACAGCCATCAGCGTCCACTAGTACGGCTGCGAGTACTGGGGGGTTGAAGCGATGGCTGGATACGCCGGAGGTCGTGAATCGGCCGAAAGGCCGCATACGCGGCCTGCCTAGCACGACTCCTCGTGCCGTGATAGGAGCGTCCTCACCCCCTGCTGCCCCTCCACAGACACCGGCTCCTCGGCCTCAGTTGCACGAGGAGGATATCGAGCGCATTGCTACAGTGGTGTGCCGGATGATGAGGGAGCAGGGCACTGCTGGACCAGCCGCCCCGGCCCCGGTTCAGCAGGATCCAGATCCGGGACTCGGGAACCCCTGATGAGCCCCTTCCCGTGCCCGTTCCTAGCTTCCCCCCCCCCCCCGCGCCCGGGTTGTACTCTTCTCCCCTCTCCTAACCGGCTATCTCCGGTTACCGGCTTGTACATGTATTAGTTTCTTTTATAATAAATATTTTTTCTAATTGATTATATATTTTTTTCTGTATTTCGCTTATTGCGCGTTGTTGTTGAGAATTGTATTTCTGTACAGGTTTAGGTAATTGAAAAATTAAAAAAAAAAATTTAAAAAAAAATTTGACTTTTGGCGACGGATTTATTCCGTCGCTAAAATATCCTTTCAATTAAATATTTAGCGACGGAATATTCCGTCTCTAAATAAGCTATTTAGCGACGGAATATTCCGTCGCTAAATATTAATATTCCGTCGCTAATTGGACGAAAGAGAAAATAAATTAAAATTTTAAAAATATAATTACCGACGGACATTCCGTCGCTAATGAATAATAACTCCGTCGGTAAAAATTACATATTTAGCGACGGATTTAAAAATTCCGTCGCTAAACTTTTAGTGACGGGCTTTTATACGAGAGATTTTTAGCGACGGTGAATCCGTCGCTAATTACTTTAGCGACGGATTTTGGGCTTTTAGCGACGGATTTACCCGTCGCTAAAAGTCTGTTTTCTTGTAGTGTGTTGGGGAGGCTTCCTTCAGCTTGACTGTCCGCTATATAATATAGCGGGCGTAGATAGGGCCGAAAAAAAAACTAAGTGTTGGGAGGCTTCCTTCTGCTTGACTGTCCGTTGGGAGGCTTCCTTTGCTTCACTGTCCGCCATATAGTATAGCGGACGTAGATAGGGCCGAAAAAAAAACTAAGTGTTGGGGAGGCTTCCTTCTGCTTGACTGTCTGTTATATAGTATAGCGGACGTAGATAGGGCCGAAGAAAAAACTAAGTGTTGGGAGGCTTCCTTCTGCTTGACTGTCTGCCATATAGTATAGCGGACGTAGATAGGGCCGAAAAAAAAACTAAGTGTTGGGAAGGCTTCCTTCTGCTTGACTGTCCGCTATATAGTATAGCGGACGTAGATAGGGCCAAAAAAAACTAAGTGTTGAGGACATAAATATGGCCGAAAAAAACTAAGTGTTGAGGACATAAATATGGCCGAAAAAAACTAAGTGCTTTACTGTCCGCTACTTTACTGTCCTCAGTGCCTTGTAACGGTTCCGCTGTTCGTGTTCGCTCATTTTTTTGCACAATACACACCTTCGCAGCGTTCTAGGTTGAGTTGTCGTTTCAATAGAGCTTTTCATTAACGTAGATCTCTTGCGACCTTTCGTTTGCGATATAATTGGATCCAACGGCCGGATATCATTGTCGTCTTCCTCCCCCGGCTCGTCATCTTCTGATCCCGTCGTAGGCTCGGTGTCAATCGCATTGGTGACAGAAGCTGCTTCCAACTGGTCGACGATAGGCTCTTGCTGCTGAGCTGCCTCGAGGAGATGTTTATAACCGACCATTGAAGCAGCAGCCTTTACGGACAAACGGGCGAAACTCGTCACCAGATGATTATATTGCAACGTCTCCGATTCTTCAAAGTCAGTATACGGGTGCTCCGGAAAGGCAATGGTACCGTGCAACTTGTTAGCACCTTTCATCCACCGTGGCAAGACGTATTTATCGGGAATTGTCCTGATATTCTTTTGGGTGAAAAAGCGCAGAATGTGTCTACACAGGATGCCATGGAACTTAAACTTCTTGCAAACACATGTCACCGAGTCCGTCAATGTGTCGTGGCTCACCGTATACATTCTATGCAGCTTCTCAGGAACGAGGTCATTCACGAGCGAATAAACCTTGTACTCACGCGTAGACTTTTCTGCCACCTTGTTTATACAGTACCGTCCCGATTTCTGCAGCTCTACTTGGTATAGCAAGAAGATCTCCTTCGTATAGACTTTGGCACCGTTCAGCTCCAGCGGGGTCTCAAGCAACCTTCTCCTCTGTTTGTACGTGGTTGCAAAGTCTGCAGCCCTTTCTTTCACGAACAACGACGCAATCGCTTTCTGTGCGGATGTGACGAAACTCTTCAAATTGGTAGTTGTACCCACGTAACTATCGAACGTGGCATTCATAGATTCACTCCTGCCCGTTGTTTACATGCCCACAGAAAAATACCTCCTCGTGTAAACGCCAATCCATTGCTCTTTTAGCTCGTACAAGTGCTGGAGCCACTCGTTGTCTTGCAATGAGTAATCCTCAACAAGCTTTTCCCACCTCTCCTCAAATTCCTCAATCGTTAATGACTTGCTAACGCACGTGTCAAAATCCTGTTTAAAGTCTGGAAAATTTGCGTACACGTGATGCAAACGTTCGGGGTATTTGTTGCTTATGTGCCAAGTGCACAAGTTGTGTCGAGTATCTGGGAAGACGGTGGCAATAGCCTTCTTCATTGCCAAATCTTGATCGGTGATGATAACGTTGGGTGCTTTGAAGTTCATGGCTTCCAGCCACACACTAAACAACCATTCAAAAGAACTCTCGCTCTCGTCCCTTAACAAGGCGAACCCGAACATGATGGAGTGATAATGATGATTGACCCCCGTGAAAGGGGCAAACGGCATCGAGTACTTGTTGGTACGGTATGTGGTGTCGAAAGTCACGACATCCCTAAAATGCTTATAAGCAAGCCTCGAACGACCGTCGACCCAAAAAATTGTGCTAACTCGATGCTCGTCGTCAAGTTTATAATCGAAGGTAAACTACGGGTCCTCCATCTGCATCCGCTTCAATAGGCTCATTGTGGCTTGAGCATCATTGAGGTCATACGCGGCTCGTCTATGGGTTCAGACCGCGTTACGAACGTCTGTCGTGTTAAAGTTTAAATTTTGAATTCCCCCGGCCTGTTCAGCAAGAACATTAATCATGTCGGTAGGTCCTAGCCGCGCATCGCTCATTGTGTGAATGAGGCTCCTCGCGGCCTTACCCATCTTCTTGTGTTGATGCATCTGACTCACCTTAGAAGGGGTTACTAACGGGTGATTGTGTGCCAGTTCCAGGCTGCTAATAAGCCAATGATCTTGCTTGGGTTTATAGCTTATAAGCATCTTGACCTGGCAATTCGTTCGCGCAAAGAAGTCTCGCCTTCTGCGCGAATATCCTATTTCGTCATCACTGTCATCGTTGCCTACGCGTGTCTCATTTTGCACTGGGTTTCTGCCCCTATGGCACTCGTATAAGCGAGAGCATATCTTTCTCGTTACGTTGCTCGTTCTTGAAGTCTTTATTCTAATGCCAAATCCAACCCTCAATGAATACGCTCGAAAACATTCTCCAGCTTCCTCCAATGTTTGAAAGGTTCGTCCTAGATACGGATCACTAGCATCTACGGGGGTGTTGGAGCTCGACACGAAATCAGACATTGTGAAACAACTCCCTATATGTAGAAATATAGACTACGCTTAACAATCAAATGACATTTTCAACTGAAAATATTACCTAAAAATTATCTTGACGAATAGACAAATTTAAGATGACAAATATACCATATACATAATCTCAAAAGTCTCCCATTTTGCTAATTATAGATTTATTGAACATAACAAATTAAAATTACTAAGAGCGTTAGACAAATTCATCATGCCAAAATACAACAAACGTATCTCAAAAAATTCGAAAGGCAATAGGATAGATGTGCCGAAGTTAGCACCCCTCAAAAAAATAAAAATTAACTACAATAAACTTCTTCAAAGTTAACAAATTAATTTCTAGAACATCATAAAAAATCTATATTTTTTTGCCCAAAAACAAATATATACTTTATCAGTCAATCCACCCAGAAAATATTTGAGATCAGAAACTTACCTTGCTTGACTGAAGAAGATTGAAGCAAGTTTTACTCGAAGCTTGAGGGGAGCCGAAAATGGAAGCAAGTGAATCCGAAGGAGAAGAAAATTTTGCCGAAAGAGCTGAGAATCAGGGAACTTTGGGGTATACGGGAAAAGCCTGTCCGCGATACTGTATAGCGGAAATTATTCCCGACACTCTGACACGTGCAGAAATAAAGTCCCTGAAAGTCAGGTCCTGACAGGTGTCAGCCTAGGCGAGGTCCGATACACTGTATAGCGGATACCTTTTTTGCTGTCTCGTGTCAGGAAATCAATTTCGTCCGGGATACAGTATAGCGTACAGTGTGGATGGGCAAAAAGGACAGATGTCAGCCTAGGGACGTCCGGTACACAGTATCGCGGACATCTTTTTGGCTGTCTCCCATCAGGACTTTAATGTCCTCCGCCATACAGTTTAGGGGACGGCGCGGAGAGGCAATTTGGTAAAAAAAAACCATCCGCCATACCGTATGGCGGACGACTGACAGCTTTCGAAAAAGGCGCGATCTGGGCCGTCCATCTTTCGGGATGGACGGTCAGATCGCGCTTGCAACTTCTCCTATTTTGCCCACGCTCTCAACGGATCAGCTCCCTATATATATATATATATGTGTGTGTGTGTGTGTGTGAGCAGCCGTCAATACCTCTCTTCTTCATCTGATATATGATCGAGAGAGTGAGAGAGATACAGAGAGAGAGAGAGAGAGAGAGAGAAAGAGGGTTTGATCGGAGAAATTGTTCCAGCGAGTTTCCGGTATGTTTTCCTTATCTTTTCTCTATTGTTTAGTTTTGGTTTACGGGTTAAGGGAAAGAAAAATGGAAATCCGTCGTGGGTTAATGTTAGTTTATTGTAGGAGCTCATGTGTGGGTTGAGTGCTCAGATGTGAACCTGTGTGTGTAAATATGTGTGTTATATATATGGGTAAGTGTGATGAAAAAAAGAAAGAGAGAGAAACCCACTACCGTGAGGCAGTGGGTGTGAGTGAGCAATGAAACACCATTGCGTGAGGCAGTGGGTTCAACGGCTGTCATGGCCCTACATAGGGTGTGTGATATCAGTGGTGCGTGGGTGTGAATGAGTGTATATGTGTGTATAGAGTGGTTTGTAAACATGTGTATGTATGTGCAAGTGAAGTGTGCAGTGGTGTGTGTTGTGTATTCATATATGTGGGTACGTAGCTGCCAAGAGGCAGCTATTTGAGTGCATGTGAGTGCAATTGTGTGGGTATGCGGTGCACGGAGTGGCTACTATGATGGTAGCTGGGCGATTGTGCATGAGTTGTGTGCCCTAATGTATATGTGTGCGCACGCGCGCGCGGGTGTGTTTTGGAGGTAATGTGGGTTTGTGAACCTGTGTGTAAGGGTGTGAGTGATGTGAGCGTGATTGGGTTATTGTGTGAACCTGTGCGAGTGCTACATGAGGTGTGTGAGTAAGTGTTGTTTACCAAGGGTGTGTGTTTGTATATATGTGTGCATGTGTCTTGAGTAAATGAGTGTGTGGGGGGGGGGGGGGTGCTCAAGTGTGCATGTGTGTAGTGTGCTGTGTGTTTGGTGTGCGTGGGTGCGTGTATATCAGAGTTTTGTGCTTCAATATTGTATATGTGTGTATGTGTATATTGTCAAGGTGAGAATATAGTGTGTGTAAGTGTTGTGAATATATATAGTGTATATAAGTGTGTAATGTGTGTGTTGAGTGAACCAATGCATGAGGTTGTGGGTCTATAAATAATGTAGGGGCTGGGTGCAGAGAATAAATGAGAGAGTGAAGGGGGTTTAAGTTCAGTGTTGTACAGTGATACCATGTGCTTACACATGTGTACCACGAGTTAACGCAATGTTCGGCATGTGAGTTGCGTAGTGCACGATGATTGGTAGCATGTCAATTTTACAGTAGGATACTTTAGGCTAAGTTGGAATTTCTGGCCAAAATTTGTAATTTTCTGAAAACTTACGTATTTTTAATATTTTCTGAAAGTTCAGATTTGTAAAATATTTTGAAGTGCTTAAAATTCATGAAAAAGTTCTGGAAAAATTTGAGTAATTTTTTTATAGTATAAATAAGTCTCAGTTTAGATTCGGTGATTTTTAAAGTTGAATTGTTATCATTTTCTGTATCGCATTGAATTTAGAGAAACGAAAAATTTTAAAATAGTTTTAATGCCTTTAAAATTCCGAGTTTAATTTAAATAATTTAATACATATTTTAAGGTTCTTACAAAAATTATGAGTCTTTATTTCCAGCTAGAAACAATTTTGGCAATTTATGGGCTTTTAGTGTATTTAAAGGAATTATTTTTAATTCAAAAATCATATTTTCATTTCATATGCTGTATTAAGCCATAAAGAATGCTTAATAAGAATTAAAAACATTTATGGGTTATTTTTTAGCCTCGAGGAATGTGACGGGTCTTCAGTTGGGTTGGCTATGTGCGGGACCCGCTTCGAGTTGTGTCGTTCCGGGTTGAGGAATAATTACGCTGTGGATAGTTGTATTAGGTTTATAATATAGAAGTGTGGATAGTGTTCTGATGTTAACCTAGGTTAATTCAAAGGATTTTGATCGAGGGCGTTTTAGTTTCCTTTCGCTTGGGTCGAGGTAAGGGATTTCTATCTGAAACCCAATTTCATTTATTTGTTATCGTGAATATTTTTTTTAAAATTTATCAAATTTTCTTTGGACTCGGTTATAATTGTTATGAAAATGCGTCGTTTGCCCTCAATGCCCTGTTTTGAGCCTTACACGTTTATTATAAAATATTTATCGATGCTCAGAATTCATTACTCGTTATACATCAATTTATTCATTGTATTATCGATTATTGCAATCTGCATATTGATATGAGTTAGTGTATTGAGAAGTTATAAGGATGGTCTTTATCGGGGGTGATATGAGGATGGTATGTTATTGTCGGGAGATGATATTAATGGTCTAGCTAGTGTTCACATGCATATGTAACCACAGTGTTAGTGAGCGCTGTTTGTGTGGCTTTGTTAAGTGTTACCCTACACTGCTCGTGTGGCTTTGTATTTTCACTCATGTTTAATATCATCTGCGTCGTTTCAGTGTAATCGGTTGTTACTATCTATATCTTGTTTAAGGGATTGAGTTGAAGCTATTTCCTATCGTTTTGAAGTGAATCTGATAATCGTTGTATTCCTATTCCATTTCTGGATTTTTGAGCGACTTTATTGAGCTCTCGAAAGCTCACCCCTTTTTCTGTTTCCTTCTTCATGTAATAATCGTCAGTAGGAATTAGTTTGAGCCTGATCACAGAGTTAGTTTGGCACTTTTATTATTTGTTTATTTAAGCCCCTGCGAGGGAACTAATGTGTAATTTAATAAATTAAGTACTTTATATGACGACCCGAGTCGTTATGAGCTAATAATTATGAGCTGAATTTTGAAGTTGTTGATTCAGATATAAGGTTGGTGAATTTCGCCTGCGAAATTCTTTTAAGGAGTGAAGAATGTAACACCCCAAAATTTTAAAGGTGCTCAAACTATTACTGGTTGGTTGAGAGAAAAATGATGATGATGATGATTCTTAGTGACAATTAGGACTAGCATTGACGTGCTTGTTGGGTGTCATCATGCAATTATGACACCTCGTGCTTATTGAGGAGTCAGTGTTGATAACTTCTCAGATCGACACCTCGTGCTACCTATCATCGCTGTGCTTGTGAAGTGTCAACATAATATTGCGACACGTCGTGCTTCAAGCCTTGTCGTGCTTGTTAGGCGGCACAACTTTGTCATGCCACGTCGTGCTTCAAGCCTTGTCGTGCTTTGGTTAGCATCGTCGTGCTTGCTAGGTGTCACAACCTTATCTTGCCACCTCGTGCTTTGAGCCTTGTCGTGCTTTGGTTAGCATGGTCGTGCTTGCTAGGTGGCATAGCCTTGTCTCGCCACGTTGTGTTTGTATCCACCTCGTGCTTCCTAGAAATTTCTATAAATAGGCCTTTGATCTTTTCAAATTACTTTAAGTTATCTTTGACTTTTATCAGTAGATTGACACCTAAAGAGTGAGATAAGAAGATTAGCCGTGGTTATGAAAAAGGAATCATAGGGCCTGATTGGGAATATTTGTATAAGTGGATTCTTCGTGATTTAGGTAAGGGGAATTCCATATCACTATTCTTTTATGCCACATGGTTATTTATTTCTCAACGCTCGTTGTACTCCTAAACATTGTTGTCCTAAAATCTTGCTCAAGTGCTTTATTTTGAATATTGGTAAACATCTTGTTTTTTAAATATGTTTGCGGGACGTGGCTGAAGTACTTTTGATCAATGACAGTGCTCCAGTAATTTGTCTATGTGCATGGTATGTTATGATACGGCTGAGCTTTGGCGGATCCCTTTGAGGATACCGGAAGCAAGATGCTGAAGTGGTATCTTTGATATGCAACTTGGGTATTGAATTGGTTTACCAATTGTTCGGGGTACTAAGCCACATTTGTATTAACGGTTTGACTATCAAATATATTAATTGATGCTGAATTGTTTAGCGTGTTTGATTCTGATCTTATGGGTGCTATGATTATTCCACTTACTGGGCTACCCGGCTCACCCCCCACCATTTACATTTCCAGTGCAGATGATTTTTTTTGTGAGCATATGCAAGCGGGGATGTGGGCGTGACTTGCAGTTTTAGAAACGTTCGCAACTTATTTATAGGACTTGTAATCTGATTGGGATTATTTGTGCTTGTGTTGAAGATATAATATCAGCCACCTGAGTCTTGTAATCTGATTGAGATTGCGTTGTGATTTTTGTTGAAAAATATTGAATTGGGTGATTAACGACTCTGGTCGTCACACTTTAAATTTCGCCTTTGTGTTTAAGAACAATTAGCAGAGAATTTGTGTTATTGTACGGCTCTGATACTGTTATGTTTGGGGTTTCTTTAGTGGTATTGGAATAATTGGATGATTGAGAATTGATCGATTGATCAGCTAACACTCTGAAAATTCTGGGGTGTTAAATATATGGATTGGTTCTCTCCACATAAAAAAACATGCAGCGAACACCATAACCAGACATTGTCCTCCTCATCTGCCCTATTCTACCACACTAGAGAAATTTTGGTCGCATTCCCTGTCACGCCCCAGACCCGGAGGTGGACCTTCACATACTATTTCAAAATATTCCTACTTGCGAGAAATATAATACCCAAAGAATCTTACAAAAAATATAACCTCTAAAGAAGTAATTAGAGCTCTAAATCATATCTGAAATTAAAGGCATTCAAGTTCATCATCAACGTCTAATAATTGCAGCGGAAGTTTGATAAATAATCACTTCACAACCATTGGGGTACCAAAAGTCACTAAATCAAAAACTATTACAATGTTCTTATTCCAAAGCCACTAAGAGAGTTATCAATTAAAGTTCAGCTCCAAGCTCAAGCATAATGGTATTAACTCCTCTAAACCGTCTCAGCTTAATTACTTAAAACGGGGAGAGAAAGGAGCGCGAGCACAAAGGCCAGCAAAGATTACACACACACCCACATAATACAATGCAGGTATCCAATAATATGTAGCTAAGTCCAAACGAAGCATATGAAAACGAAAGTAAAAGACGATATATAATCTTAGCATGGTAATAAATCTCACTTCGGGATATCTAACCCATCAATAGTCAAATCAAAATCAAAGTCAAGTGAAACAAATTCGAATAATTGAACTAATAGTCAAATACGATACAATCACGACATGCAACTTTAACATGGGATCCAAAGAAGTGACGACAAAAAAAATGACAGGCGATTTCGCCCAATATTTACTATTTTCTGAAAAAGTCCAATATATCTCCATTTTGTTAACATTGTAGTAATTTTGAGAATTTCTACTATAGCGATAGGGGAGGTGGGATAGTACATATCAGATAATAAGTTAGTAGATGTGTAAAATACCTCCAAAGGTTCGAATAAATGTGCAACCATCTACCATTCCGCGTGACTTAGCAAGCCTTGTGGGAACAAGCTTAGTAGGTTGTGCGTATACATTTCTTTGTATACCAAAACATGTAAAAACATATGATTTGTGGAGTTCCACATATGCACAATATCTATAAGGGATCTCCTACGAGGCAAATTATATTGAACACACAAAGCTTTAAATTGTTGTACTCTCGGACCCGAACTATGAATATATGCCGCCATACCCCTCATTTTGTGAAGAATATCTCCTGCAGCAGCTAAACCATCTTAAACAATTAAATTAATTATATGACAAACACATGGAACATGAAACAATTTACCGACAAGTACAGGTTGAAGGCTCTCATTTAAGACTTCAATAGTAGCTACATTATTAGAAGCATTATCAAAATTGATACTCATAATCTTGTTCTTTATTTTAAACATAGTATATGTATTGATTATAATAATAGCAACATTAGCTGCATCATGATGATAAGGAAATAGTTCAAAAACTGGTGATTCTCTTGTTCATAGTCCAATCAGAATCAATCCAATGGGCCGTCACACAAGTATAACTAACTAGAGTAAAATGAGATTTCCAAACATCAGATGTAAGACTAACTCTACCATCAAATTTGTCAAAATAATCAATCAAGCATGCTTTAGCAGCATTTTACTGTCTAAGTGCATCGGATCTAATTGTGTTTCTATGAACTTTTTTGTACAAAGTTTGCACTTAAGTATTCATATATCTAGAGTGCTTAATATTATCGGTAAAACTAAAAGCTTGTTTATCATGAACAATAAATTCAGCTAGATCGTCTCTTGGTCTCGCTAATTATAAATAAATAACTTATCGTCAAAAGATAACTGCATTTGGCTAGGTTTGACATGGCCTTGATTAGATGCATTAATCGAGAAATGCCTATTAAGATGTCTATTACCACTACTACACGAAAGTAATTTACCACAATACTTACATTGAGCTTTTCGAATGCCATCGACCATAATATCCTCAAAATGATTCCAACATGGAGCCTTTTCCCCCCCTCCTTTTGGACTTCTGGCGGACTAGCGGCAGGATTGCTTGGTCCTTCACTATGATGATCGCTCATCGGGGTAAAATTCTACCCTGGAGTAGTAGCGTCGCTTACCGAGCTGCGTCCTTGACTAAAATGCTGGGTATCTTCTGAAGGTGTGTATTCAAACTCTGGAATATTTTTGTAACGCCTCCAGAAATTCGGAGCTCTGTCGCCCCGAACTCCTGGGTCGTTAACCTACCGGATCACATCAAACCTGTCAAATATGTTTAGTAACACATATTCTAAATCATCTAATTCAACATCAACTCAGATTTCTCAAAATACTTGATTACAACTACTTAGCCTAAACTATTACAGCTTAAGTCATTCATAATTCAAATTCCTAAGAACAAATTAACACTACCAACTCGTGCAGGGGTCTTACTACACACAAGTGATGGGCTCACTGGAACCTCACACAGTCTCTAACCATTCCCGAGCAATCTATTGCTGATCATAACTTGCAGAAAGGAATCAAATGAAGGGTGAGCTCTCGGGAGCTCCGTAAGGTCGTCTAAGGACTACAAAAAAAATTACAACACGATTCCAAAGAATCCAGCTGACGATGATTTCCAAAACACTTAGAAAGATCAAAACCCAATGATTTCCCAAAATGATCAAAGTTCATCAGGAATGGATGCCAAAATAAATACTAACAATCAGAACAAATTCCAAAACGACCAATAAATTATCATTTTCAAAGTCATCATTTCTAAAATACAACACAAATTTCTCGAGGGATTTCAACCTAAGCAGAAATCATTTCCAAAATACAATAAGGATTTTTCGTGGGATTTCAACCCATGCAGAATTCATTTCCATAATACAACAAAGATTTCTCGAAGGATTTCAACCCACGTAGAAATAAAAAATCAACGTTGATCTTGGGCGGTCGCGATGCCACCAAGGCAAAGCCGTACACATGCATGATGTACCATAACATAATTACTAGCCCTCTTTATCGGTCAAGGAACTTGCCTGCTTCCCCTAGGAAGCAATAACAATCCAGCCTTATACCGCCTCCCCAAAAAACCTAATACCCAGGTCAACACAGAAAAATCAATAACATCAATGAGTGTTAACATAAGCTCAAATCACAAAAATCAAATCGGATTTTAATAACAATAAACACATTGAGATATGTTGTCATTTGAAATTCCAGAAGAAAAATCACAAATAAACATAAAAAACGATTGCAAATAGTTATCGAGTTTAGGCACAACAATTAGGAAGAACGAATACAAATAATTATCAAACTTGCTCAACATACAATAACAGGCGAGCATCATAAGATTTCCAAATAATCGATTTTGGTTCAATATTAGGTTTTCTGGGCAATAACATGCATATATCAATACATAATTCAGAATTCGACATTAGTCATAGGTATATCAAAGGATTACTTACGAGTTATCAAAATAAGGGTTCGGACGAAAGTCCTTATCCAGGGTTCACATAGAATCCCATAAGTGGATCCACAGCTAAATTATCTAACCGGAAGTCTTTAACTTTAACTTAAACGGAATAATCGAATTATTAGAACACAGACTACAGTACAAATAACTTAATTTTTTTTGGTACATATTTTTTTTTTGTACAAGTACAATAACTTAAAACGGACTCACACATACTCCCAAAATGAACTTTCCTCACCGGGTAAATAAAATTACTGAAACGCTCCTGGGGTGTAGAATTACCAAAATGCCCCTCTCGGACTTAAATCACCAAAATGATCTTATCCTAAGTAGAATTACTATAATAACCTTACCGTACACAATTTTACCCAAAAAATATCTTTCATAGGTCAAATTACCAAAATATCCCATCGGGATGGCAAATTACCCAAAATACCCTTTCTCACACTAAAATAACAAAAATAGCCTTCTCGTAAGTAAAATCACTCAAACAATATTACTGTATGTGAACTTATCTCAAAATACCTTGTTCCCAACCTATCCGGGGCCCGCTAAGAGATCCCAGTGGCACGACACGTCACCCGTTTGGCAGTCAAGATTTGCTCAACATCATTGCTCGGTCAAAGCGCTCCGTGCCTCGACATCGTTGCTCGGTCAAAGCGCTCTGCGCCTTAAGCATTCAGACGGCGATCGAAAGTGCACTTCCCCCCCGAGGGGTCGGCCACCCCCCTGAGAAGAGGGTCGGCCACACCCTGAGGAAGGGGGTCGGCCACCCTCTTTTAAGGAGGGGTCAGCCACCCTCTTTAAGTATGGGTCGGCCACCCTCCTAAGAAAGGGGTCGGCCACCCCCTGGGAAGGGGGTCGACCACCCACTTTGTTAGGGGGTCGGCCACCCTGCTTGCCGCTGCTATCACCTCGCTCAACGCATCATGCAATGCTCACTCACCACCAGTGGTCGCGTGACGCCTGTTGTTGCCCGCACATCATTGCCGCAGCAACCGTCACGCACGAATGTACATCGTCATCTGGGTACCGTTCCGCGACACTCGTCGCCGCTCCAGCCCTCGTGGAGGGATGGGCTCACAACCTTAAAGCCCTTGCTGGCACAATCGACCGGGGGATCCGGCTCTCGCGGCGGGACGAGCTCACAACCCTAAAGCCCTCGCCGACACAATCGACCGGGGGCTCCAGCCCTCGCCGGCACAATCGACCGATGGGCTCCGGCCCTCGCGGCGGGAGGGGCTCACAACCCTAAAGCCCTCGCCGGCACAATCGACACGGGACTCCGGCTCTCGCGATGAGACATGCTCACAACCCTAAAGCCCTCACCGGCACAATCGACCGGGGGCTCCGGCCCTCGCGGCGGGACGCCCTCACAACCCTAAAGCCCTCGCCGACAAAGGACTCCGGCTCTCGCGGCGGGACGAGCTCACGACCTTAAAGCCCTTGCCGGCACAATCAACCGCGGGCTCCAGCCCTCGCCGGCACAATCAACTGGGGGCTCCGACCCTCACCCGCACAATCAACCGACGGGCTCTGGCCCTCGCGGGCACAATCAACCGGAGGCTCCGGCCTTCGCCAGCACAATGAACCGACGGGCTCAGGCCCTCGCGAGCACAATCAACCGGAGGCTCCGGCCTTTGCAACGGGGATGGGCTCACAATCCTAAGGCCATCGCCGGCACAATCACCCGACAGACTCACAGGGGGCTCTGCTCGTAGTGCTCCGGCACGAGGACCCCTCGCCACGGACTCTGAGCATTGAGCCGTGAGCATGGCCGCTCATGTTACCATTGATCATCGACACCGCCAGGGCAATGACCCCCGGGTCACTCCAGGACGGGAGCAGGTCCTCGGAAGGCATCGCGTTCGACCCACCTGGCAGTTGGCTATAGGGGCAACCCTCACCACTGCCAGGATCTCGGCGCGTCTCATGACGCATCTCGTGGGATTCAGTAAGGGCTTGGACTGGAGGCTGGGACAATGGGCTACTCTAACCATGCTACCGCGATATGGTCAGTCTCTTCAGACAGGCAGAAGGATGCTGCAAGGGCAGGGTAACACGAACTCGGGGACCGGCGGTCCAACAGAGAATCAATACTTTGGAACCCCCGGTGACGTGTCGCTCCCAGGGGACGACACGTGTCAGCTGATGACACATGCACACTTTTCCTTCTAAATAATGGACTTTGGAGCTCATTCAAATGACTTCTCTCTCATTTCAACATTTCACCTTCTCTCTCTAAAACTCATTCTCTCTGGATTTCTATTATGAGATACAGATTTGGACTCCTGTCATAGGACCTTTGCCGCTGCACCATTGACTCGGACTGTCGACTGCCGGCCTTGTTCGTCGCCACCCTGCCCGCGCGGCGCTGCCAGCCCTCGCGACCATTCTGGGGAGCCTTGCTATCAGCCCTTACTCCATCCTTGCTGTCTCCCACTTTGCCTACTCAAAAGCCAACTCAGACTGCATCCTTTGTGGCACCTCAAGTGGCATGCGGACCATCTTTCCTCAGCAACATACCTCTTATAGGTAAAACTACCAAAATACCCCCTATTACACTTAAATCGTCAATATGACTTTTCCGTACGCAAAATCACTAAAATATCCTTATCATATGCAAATTTATTCAAAAATACCCTTTATGGATAGAATTACCAAAATACCCCCTGGGGTTTCAACACCGGAAAAATCCCAAAAAAAAATAAATTTAAATACTATTTTTAACATTCTGAAGTTATTTTTTTATTTTAGAGAATTTTCGCCCGAAAATCCCGAATTAGTGTCCGAATCGAGCGCTAAAAGGCTAATTTCGCGAAAAATACCTATCGGCCTCAGAATGGCCCAAACTTTTAGAATATAAAACATATCAGTAAAATAAAATTTTCCTAAAAATTTCAGATCAAAATAGTTTGGTTTGCTATGCTAAATAATTCGACAAATCTCTTTAATCGGTAACCTAATTTAGACCTCTTCGCGGATACCAAAAATTCCCAAAACATGTCAGGTTATAGAAGTCAGTGCAAAAAGCACTCTAATGGATGTTATTCGTGCCAGAGGTGCATAGGTATCGAAATAGTCTATGCCCTCTTTTTGTCTAAAACATTTTGCTATCAATCTGGCCTTAAAGGTTTGTATAGACCCATCCGTATCATATTTCCTTTTGAACCCATTTACATCTAATTGGTTTAGATCCTTGAGGCAATTCAACTAACATCCAAGTATTATTATACAATATTGAGTCTATTTCATCATTTATTGCCTCTTTTTAAAAGGTAACATCTCTAGAAGCCATTGCTTCAGAACATGTCCTTGGATCATCTTCCATATTCAATAACATGGGAATTTTCTTGAGAACATTTACTCTATCACCTTCCACCAAGAAAACGATTGCTTGAGAGTCTATAAAATTAGGATCCAATATTTTCTCTTTTCTAGCTCTTTGACTTCTCCTAGGTTCCGTTGTGTTATTAGGCACATCACTCTCATTTTCACCATAAGAACATGCATTCGAGTCAATATCAAGTGAAATTGTAGGTGCCAAAAAATCAGAATCAGAGTTGTATTTCTCTTTAATAAACTCAACATTTCTAAATTCTACAATGACATTAGACTCTAAGTCTAATAGGCAGTAGGCCTTAGAATTTTTAGCATATCCCACAAAGACACTTTTGAGAGCGCTTGGTCCCAACTTTGTTTTCTTAGGATCTGGAACCCTATAGAAAGCAAGACAACCCCAGACTCTAAGATACTTAGGTTAGGTTTCCTTCCTTTCCATAGTTCATATGGTAAAACCTTCGTTTTTATTTAACTAATCTTATAATGCACGTGACAAGCCGAAAGTAATGCTTTACCCCATAAACTAAGAGGCAATTTCGCATTCAAGATCATAGCATTTATCATCTCCGTAAGTGTTCTATTTTAATTTTTCGTTCAGCTAAACCAGTATGTTGTGGGGGTTAGGGTGCACTTTTCTGATGTTTAATGCCATACTCTTGACAATACTTCGTCGACTTCGGCGGCGGCATGAACATGCCGCCGATTCACACTCACCGAGATTCAACTGGCCACCGGCAATTTCACCGACGGAGTCGTAATCGGCCAGGGCGGATTCGGGAAGGTCTGCAAGGGTTTCATGGTGGTTGATGGAAAGAGTGTTGAAGTCGCCATTAAACGACTGAACCCCAGGTCTCGTCAGGGAGCCCGAGAATTCCGGACAGAAATCGAGATGCTCTCAAGGTTCCGGCACCGGTACCTCGTCTCATTAATCGGCTTCTGTGACGAGCCGGACGAGATGATCCTCGTTTACGAGTACATGCCGCTTGGAACCCTAGCGGATCACTTGCACAAATCAGGGAAGAATTTTAGCGTGCCGCTCCCGTGGTCACGGCGCCTCTGGATCTGCATTTGCGCGGCCCGTGGCCTGGACTACCTCCACACCGGCACGAGCGTCCAGCTGGACAGGGCGATACACTGAGACATGAAGAGCTCCAACATCTTGCTGGATGATAATTGGGATGCCAAGATATCGGGCTTTGGGCTGTCCAGATTAGGTCCAGAAGACCAGGCGTACTCCCATGTGAGCACCGAAATTAAAGGACGTTCGGATATGTGGACCCGGAGTACTCCCTGACCCGCAGACTGACGAGGAAATCTGATGTGTATGCGTTCGGGACTTCGGGGTGGTGATGCTTGAGGCGCTGTGTGGGACGCCGGCGGTGGATTTGAGCACGGATGAGGAGCAATGGGGTCTAGGTGGGTGGGCGCAAAATTGCATCACAGAAGGAAGAGTAGAGCAGATTATTGATCCCAACTTGAGGAAACCGGATTGTTTGACGGAGTTTGCGCAGATTGCAAACCGGTGCTTGCATTATCTTCCTAAGAAACGCCCCACAATGTCCGAGGTTGTGGTCCGTCTCGAGTTTGCATTGGCATTGCAAGACGGAAAGGATTCTGCAATAGTTATCAGGCCTACCAAGATCACAATCTCAAGGAAGTTGCAGCACTATATCTTCGGATCATCCTCAACATCGGGTAAATCAGAATCCTTTTCCTAAATATACCTAAATCACTATAAGCACTCCTTCTTTCTCTATCAAATTAGCCTCCTACTTTTAAGATACAGTGAACTTACTTATTACATCTTACTTGATTTTAAGTGACATGGCTATATATTATTGTACAAAATTTTACTTAAAAGGAATGATTACCATCGTGATGCCTACACAATCAATTTATTGGTAACACCACCTCGATCTCACTAGAGCCACCACCACCACATCCACTATGTCGTTTTTGCTACTATCACCTAGCCGTTGTGACTACCACCACCACACCACTGTGGCCACCAACACACGGACACCGCCGCCTCCTCCACACAATCACCACCACCACAACGTCCATGTCTGCCAAAACCATCTCCATGTACACAACACTACGACCATCACGATGATTGCAATGTCACCGCCTCTCGCCACAAATGCAATAACCAAAGCCACATTGATCTTCATGCACTACTACCATCACCATCAGCACCTTTTGCCGCTGCCACCACCACTATTACTCTATCACCACTATCACCGCCACCGCCAAAACAACCAACATGGTTTTGGCAATAAAAAATTGTAAAGTATATACCTTGATATGGGTAAAAACTACCCACCAATGGGAAGGTGACACTTGTCACCTTTCAGGAGGCACCAAGCTTCTCTTGGATACTTAGAGAAGTGGAAGTGGGACATGCCGACATTTCCTCTATCCCACTATATCATTATGAGCAATATCTGCCCACTAAATCTTAGGAACCTCCCATAAATTGAGATAACTACCCATTATGTTAAGTAACTTACCTTTTAATACATTCCTATAAAATGGAGGAAAAAGGTAAGTTATGATGATCTAAGTTATTTTCAGATACTCACTCAAAAATGCTTACTGACTTAAGCATCGGAGACTCCGCCGGAGCCCCTCCGGGGGTCCCGGCGCGTCACCTTTTGCTCGTGTTGTGCTTTGCAGGTCTGCTCGCGTGCTCGTTTGGTCCCAACCGACGATCATTCGGTCCCGGTCAATTTTTGGCCACAACATTTTGGCGCCATCCGTGGGCCCGACTAGCCAGGCAGACATTGAAGCAAACATGTCAGCAAAGCAAAACAAAAAAGTCCAGAAACCAGCTGAAAACTCATCGGCAGCACCAATAGTGCTCGTGGCGGTTAGCATACCATTGTTAGTCGTCAAAGGTGTGATCACCTAACGATAACCCAACGACGCTTCGACAAAGCTACCACTATCGCTGCGATACAGCCCCCATTGTCAACCTGACTGTCGCCGCTCCGGTTAGTCGTAGACACCAAGCCTCAGTCCACAATCGACGTTGCAAACACTACCGCTAAGGCGTCATGGCGCAACACTCATTCCCAGTTGGGCTGTCACCAGAAAAGACGGAGAAAAAGAAAAACATTGCCACACACAATTCCCTATGTTTCCTTCTGGCAGTACATCGGCAGCTGGGACGACACCGAGCACAGCGATGAGTCCACCCATCGTTGTGGCTTTTCTGTCAACCATGAAACCCGACTACCGCCGTTACAATCTCTGGAAAATTTACAGCAGAAGGCCCTAGCCACAAACCAACCACCCAAATTGTAGACATGGATGATGGCGCACCGTAACCGAGCGGCGGGTTATTGCCACTGCTTCGAGCTACTCCCCGTCGCCGCTAAACGCACGTCGATGGAGTCACGGCATTGCTGTCACTTTTTCCTGCTATCTAATAGCAGCCACCACACAATGGGAACGGCCCTGCCTACCACGCCACAGCCAACTACAAGTTAGTGACAGGTCTGCCACCGCAAAGCCCCGGCTGGTGTCACTCACGACACAATTCAATAGATTGTATACGAGTGGCGGCCGCGCCGTCTCGGTATCGCCTACCGAAGACCCGTGACCGTCGTAAATTTACTAGGTGCCGGCAAAATGATAGCAAACGTTGTTGCTGATCACAGTCTCAACCATTCTCTGCAGTCATAACAGAGCGGCGAGTTGCCGGCACCACTCCGGACAACCCAACTCACCGCCAATTCTATTATGTCCAACGCATCAACCAACCGCACAAACTGCAGGAATCAAGATGGCGCACCGTTGCAACACAAAAAAGAAAAGAAAAGGAGTTCACCGGCAGAAGAATCATCTGCAGCACCGAAGAGCACAATGGCCAGCTAACATCTGCAGCACCAGCGGCTACATAGTGGCTCACACATCGGTCAGTGTACAATCTTTGATTGTCAACAGCGCTATCGCCGCCCAGCACATACCATCAAAATCGCAGCCCCGTCAGCGAACCGCGGGCTGCCTTCATTATATCAATCATCCACCCACAACAATCATCAGTGGGTTCTCCTCCGCTCACATAGCTATTGCAAAGCTGCCGTAGCAACAAAAAAAAAAGGTGAAGAGAAGCGGGATCAGCAGTCGTACGTCGGCAACGACATCGCACTACTGCCGCCGTAAAGCATTTTGTACAACAGTTCGCCGGAAACATCAATAGTTTTTGACCCATCACCATGGGTTGACAGACGACAATCAAGATGCCACTGCTAAATAAAATCACCAGTCCAGGACAACATCGTCACAACCGTTGTCGAAAACCCACCGCCGCCGTTAATGAACCGCTACAATCGCAAAAAAGAAGCCTTACTCCATGACAGGGTTGCAACAACCACCTAGATTGGCATCGCAGCAACCACCATGATCGGCGCCCCCAGATCTGCTGCCACAAAAGGCCGCCGCAATGGCCTTCTCCGGTCACCCCCGTGTAATTAACACCTCCACTGTCCACCCCATCGAAGGACATCCATCGCAGAATCAATAAGGAGTAAAAAAAAAAGGAAAGGAGGCAAGAACAACCCTGCCGCCACACCAATTGCAAGCTAGCAATTGTGCCGCCACCGCACCACTAAACCAAGACCCGCGGCCTCTGAGGATTCGCTTGGCAGTGGCCACGACGACCGCACTCTCGTCACTCGTGCGTTATCAGGTCCAAATGGCAAACTGCCGCCACCACTTCGGCGAGCTCCCCGCCAGCAACGGCGCTGCCGTCGCCGTTTTTCCATCCAAGACTCCGCTGTCAGTGTCACCAAATGCGATTTCTCGTCTGCAAGCAACGTGCCCATGGAGATCCAGTCGGATCTACCTCCCACCATGCTGATTCGCCGGCAGATGGCGCTTCCAGGGGCAACGGAACTGTAACGGCGCTATGGTCCCCTTTTCGTCAAAGAAAAGATGGAATCTAAAGGTTACACAGGTGATTTTGTTAATTTATATCACAAAATCCTATTTTACACTTTTGCCCCATAACAATGCATATTTATGGTTATTGCCCACAATCAAGATTTATTTAAATCTTATAACATGATTTATCTATGCATATTAGCCTGCACATGAATGGCCATATTTGTCACTAAAACTTGTATACACATACTTGTTTGTACATGACATAATAACACAATGGCTATGATTTTAATTGTCGGCGCGCTTAACATATACTGCATATTGCTTAAATACTTTAGCCTAGCCCTATTTATTTTTTAGTCTAGCATCGCCCAATCGCTTCAATTGGCAAAAATGCTCATAATTTTCTATTATGCCTTGCTTGCGTCACGCAATACGACACATCATAGCTGTTTAATCGACACGTTAGTAATGATGTCACCGAATGTGATTACTACTCTCAGTTAAGTGTTGTAGTGCTAAATTATAGTTGCCTTAATCAGCTCGTACACTCTTTTTCTAGTTGCAAGGGTTTATAACGCAACCCACTTCATGCCTCAAGAAAATTCACAACCCCTGTGACTTTAGTTACGCTAAGAGCTTCAAAGGCAGCATCGTGTCTGCTAAAGCGTCACATGTTGACTTGTGAAATGGAGACGCACACATTACCACTAATCCGATAACCATGAGAACATCACAGACTATGCTTATAACTGGCGAATTTGAGATCACGTGCCCGTATTCTCACTTGCCACACTGTTGCACATCGCTACACTGCGTATCAGCAAAATGCTGCATCGTCTTTGTTTGTCATATATTGGCATCTTGTTCTGACAGGCTCTACGTCTGCTACTTGGACATACCATGGTCCTCCAACTTTATCTACTCATCTAGCTGACCAGATAGACCGCACTCCGCACTCCCTAGCTTTATCTACTTCTTTTAACAAACTGGCAACCAACGGTTCTTTTTACGAACATGCCCAACACAATGACTAAGAAGCCATATCATTGCATATATGCCTTCTTAGTCAGGGGGGCTACATGTATATAATACTACGACCATTCTAGCACGAAGCCTGCACTCCCTCTCATACGATGGCTGAGCTTCACGACGTGCTCGTTACCACTCATGCCATGTAAAAATCTATCAATTAGTTTCAAAGCCTTGGTCAATCGTCCCTCTCGAACGTGTCAAGCACTACAAACCACCACTTGTTAACAAGACACCGGTTCAATGATGCCTCACCTAACCTCCTCATCATCACGCTGAGAGCTTTTGCACCTAACATCCAAGGTCACCTGAAAGGCGAATTCAAAAATAATCTCGCCTTGTGCATCACGAGAATGACCAAAACTGTTGCAATAGCCATATCACTTTTTCTAAAATGACGAGGAGCATCGTCATTCCAGGAATAAACGGTCTAATAAGAGATATTATGAGGCTCACTCATTAGTATCTCAGCCGTGCTCTAGCCACTTTTAGGACCAGCACTTTGAGAAGCTTAGAATTACATCGCCAGTTATCATTCGGCACACCTTCACTAAGGACATTTGTGTTGGTCAAGCCTGGCAAACCGTGTTCATCTCTATAAAGAGCCACCTAAACCTTGACCCAACTTAGTCATATTCCTTTCTTGAGGAGTCGCGTAAGCCTCACATAGCAGAGACCCTTCGAATTCTTAGCTTACTGCTCACTGAACTGAGTAGAATAACTCCGATGGACTCCTACTTTGCTAGACCGAGCATACGAGCTCCTTTAGGCCACTTGAAGTCTCTCCTGCTAAAAAAATAAAGTGGAAAAAAGTGAAACGAGTTCTCCATATATAGAGATACTGTAATCCAATAGCCAAAGATCTCACGATCGTTGAGACAACCAGCACGTGGCAACAATCAATCAGCACAATATGAGGGTAAGTTTCTCCTTGTACCCCTTGATAGAAACTTTGACAAAACTAAGTGGACACGGTACTTCACTCAAATCCTCTACAAAGCCTCTGCCCCTACTTGCCCAGTCGAGTAGATGAACTCCATTCGAGGTCTAAGCCTCTGCTCATAAAGCCGAGCAGGCGAGCGCACTAGACCCACGCCTCTGCTCTAGCCGAGTAGATGAGCGCCTTTGGTCTAAGCCTCTGCCAAGCAGATGAGCACACTAAACCCATGCCTCTGCTCTGGCTGGGTGGACGAGCGCCTTTGGTCTTAGCCTCTACCAAGCAGACGAGCACTATATCCATGCCTCTGCTCTGGCTGGGTGGACGAGCGCCTTTGGTCTTAGCCTCTACCAAGCAGACGAGCACTATATCCATGCGTATGTTCTAGCCGAGTAGACGAGCGCCTTTGGTCTTAGCCTTTGCCAAGTAGATGACCGCACTAGACCTATGCCTCTGTTTTAGCCGAGTAGACGAGCGCCTTTGGTCTTAGCCTCTGCCGAGCAGACGAGCGCACTAGACCCACGCCTCTGCTCTAGCCGAGTAGACGAGTGCCTTTGGTCTTAGCCTCTGCCGAGCAGACGAGCGCACTAGACCCATGCCTCTGCTCCAGCCGAGTAGACGAGCGCCTTTGGTCTTAGCCTCTGCCGAGCAGACGAGCGCACTAGACCCATGCCTCTACTCTAGCCGAGTAGATGAGCTCCGTTCGAGGTCTAAGCCTCTGCTCGCAAAAGCGAAGTAGACAAGCACATTAGACTTATCTACCTCAACTCGCCCAGCCAAGTATACGAGATCCATTCGAGGTCTAAGCCTCTGCTTGCAAAGCCGAGCAGACGAGCACATTAGACCCCTCTGCCGCTACTCGCCCAGCCGAGTAGAAGAGCTCCATTCAAGGTCTAAGCCTCTGCTTGCAAAGCCGAGCAGACAATCACATTAAACCCCTCTGCCTCTATTCGCCTAGTCAAGTAGACGAGCTCTATTCGAAGCCTAAGCCTTTGCTCGCAAAGCCGAGCAGACGAGCACATTAGACCCCTCTGCCTCTACTTGCCCGGCCAAGTATACAAGCTGCCTCTGAAGTCTCAGTCTCTGCTCACCAAGCCGAGCAGACAAGCACATTAGAGCCAGTCTCTCTGCTCACCAAGCCGAGCAGACAAGCACATTAGAGCCAGTCTCTCTGCTCACTAAGCCGAGTGGACGAGTGCCTTTAGAGCCTCTAAGCCTCAGCTCGCTAGGTCGAGCAAATGAGCACATTAGAGTCAGTTTCTCTGCTCGCCAAGCCGAACAGACGAACACCTTTAGAGCCTCTAAGCCTCTGCTCGCTAGGACGAGGCGACGAGCACACTAGTCTGTCTCTCTACTTGCGCAACGCAGCAGACGAGCTATTTTAAGACTTTACTCAACCAACCAAGCAAGACGAGTACATCCATGCTCTCTACTCGGCCAGCCGAGTAGACGAGCACTTTTAAAGCCTCTACTCGACTAATTGAGTAGACGAGACCTTTACTTTTGGTAAACTTCCAAACGCGGAGGACCCTTAAACAAGGGCCCAAAATTCGATGCTACGACAATCGTCCTAATTCCGCATTCTTACTCCCAACAGAATACGGAATGGGGGGCAAATGATATGGGTAAAAACTACCCACCAATGGGAAGGTGACACTTGTCACCTTTCAGGAGGCACCAAAACTGCTCTTGGATTCTTGGAGAAGTGGGAGTGGCACTTGCCCACATTTCCACTACCCACTATCTCATTATGAGCAATATCTGCCCATTAAATCTTGGTAACCTCCCATTAATTGGGATAACTACCCATTATGTCAAGTAACTGACCCTTTAATACATTCCTATAAAATGGAGGAAAAAGGTAAGTTATAGGGATCTAATATTTTCAGATACTCTCTCAAAAATGTTTACTGACTTAAGCATCGGAGACTCTCCGCCGGAGCCCCCTCCGGGGTCCCGGCGCGTCACCGTTTGCTCGTGTTGTGCTTTGCAGGTCTGCTCGCGTGCTCGTTTGGTCCCAACCGACGCTCGTTCGGTTCCGGTCAATTTTTGGCCACAACATACCTAAATGTGTAGTTCGCGTAATATGGGACACTTCTCAAACATCGAGCTTTACCAAGCAAGTTTACTTATTTTTCAGTGGTAAAAATTCATTAGCTTAAAGTTTTCAGTTTTACAACGTTAGCGCTTAGGTTTTAAGCACTTAAATTTTAGTTTTACCAAAGTGCTCCTAAATCAATCGGCCAAAAGTTGCTGAAGCAAATACTCTGTAAATGGAATAACTTATCATCACCACTACCATGATGTCATGACCATCACACCACCACCTTGCACCACCCCGAATACCACTATGCCATCACCGCCACTGCCACAACCAACACCACCACCACTGATGCGTGGTTTTGGTTACAGAAAATCACCCGAAAAAACTAGTAAATTGATAAATTTCTATATCGAAACAATATTCAGAGTGAGCTGTAACTTTATCAAGCAAATCAACTTATTTTGTAGTGCTGACTCAGTATTTAAGTTTTCCATACTTAGATCTCAACTTTATCAAACGGCCCCTTAGTCTCTAACAAAATAGATAAGGCTGCAAATAGGATCCTGCCTATGAAGCACCGGTGCGGCACCTGGGGTGAAGCACCAGCACTGGATACGCATCGGGTGCGGGGGCGGCGCCGGGGCGTGTCAGGTGCGTGTCCAATTTTTTTTTTTTTTTTAATTTCTTAAATCCTGGGTGCGGCTCGGGTGCGTATCCGACCTCTGACCACCGCCGATCTATGACCACTGTGCAGATCTATCACCACCGGCGACTCCAGCGACCACGGGCAAAGAATTTGAGAGGAGAGAGGAGACCGGAGAGGAGGAGGAAGAGAAGAAAAAGGAGGAGGAGGAGGCGGAGAAGAGGGAGTAGGAGATCTCACCGGAGAATCAAGTGCGGCGTTGCGGAGTGCGAAGAAGGAGGAGGAGGAGATCCACTGGCGAACCAAGTGCGGCGCCGCGTGCCGCGTAGTGCGGCGCTGTCGCTGGAACAAATATGAGAATCCCTAATACGAAGTTATTTTTTGTGGCCTGAAGTAATTAGAAAGGACTTTTCACCTTTTGTTATTTCATTTTTGTACCCTAACTGATTACTTAAATCAGCCCCATTAATTCAAAAAAATAATAGTACAACACATACAAACTTCATTGTTTTGAGTTATACACTTTTAATATTTACAAAACTGCCCAAACTTAACAAACTATCACCAATTTAATTGAAAACTTCAAAATTCAAGAAGCAACATATTAAACTCTACAAATCTCTAATACATATAAAGCTTCACACTGTCTAGAAATTCAATACTAACTGTATATATTTTAAAAAATATTTATAAAATCTACCATATCCCCGTCGCACCCGCATCTTAAAATTTTCAAAAATGCCGTATCCGTGTATCCGCACCCGTGTCGCATCCGCACCCGAGTCCGTGCTTCTTAGGTTCCTGCCATTGTTCGGTTTACGGAGGGCTAGATATAAACAGCCTTTCCTCCTATTCGGAACGGAATGACCTTATTTCTGCCCCAATTAGATGTATTTTATGAATTTGTAGGATTTCGTACACCAAACTTGACTAGTTTTATACGATGCAAAGCTGAATGAATTGTCATGAGTTCTTTGCATAAAAATTAGCCCTTTTGCGCCATTGGCCCTCCAACTATTATTCTATTGTGGATGCTAGCCCCTCAATTCGTTGAAGCATTTGGTGGCCCTTGATCTGCCCATCTTTTACAGTCCACCTGCAAGGATTGAGCATATAAAAGGGGTTTTAAAGTCATTTTGCCACAATTTTGAACTTTCGTTGCTTAACTCTTGAGGCAATTCATGGACTTAACTAAAAAGTTAAATAGTTCTTTGTCTTTATTTAGACATTTTTTTCCCTTATAGTTTGAAATGGTTATTTAGCGCTTTCATTTGGTCATGTGCGTGGCTCATGATTAAAATGGACAGAAAATGAAAGGAACCATAACCGAAAGGCCAAGCTGATACAAGCGAATGATCCAAGTGCCATATAAATGTTAGAGGAATTCATGGGCTTGATTGACAACAAGACGGTAGTTGGAGGACATTGGCGCCATTTTATAAGAATTTTTTTGAAGTACACAATTTTTCATGCTTTAACTTTGTATAGGATGATAGGATGCAATGACACATTTTAGGTATTCAGGGTGGTCTAACTTGTCTACTTTTATTTACTGAACATTTCTGTACGACAGTACGTACAAGAACTAATTGGCCTAACTATTTGTTGGTTTAACCTGCATCATTATAGACTTCAGCAGGAATTATGAGTTTCTAAAAGTCCAGGCCTTCTGAACCATCCCGAACCAAGTGTGATGCCCTGATTTTTCGGAGTACCGATCCTATTCCCCTTAGGTGGTACTTACTACCTATAATTGCCGCAATATTATTGTTAAAATCCCTGTTCAAGAAAGACCTTTTGAGGATGCTAAGAAGCATTGTGCTGATAACATTGGCAAAGTTGGTCTTGTTGATTTCACTGGCATAAATTCTCAACAGCGTTTCTAGATAAGGAATTATATTCCTCTTTCTTTTGAAGAGCAAGCTATCAGCGACTCACATAACATTGATCGCAGTAGCCTTAGTTACCTTAACTTTGTTTCTTACTCTACTGTGTTTATTGCGTATGTGTTGAGTTGGACCCGAAAGGTGTCCTGATGAAGATGAGAACAAACACTGAACAACTTAACCCCACCCTAATGCTTTTTTTATGATTTAATGAACTTCTAGGAAATGACATCTAAATCTTTGGTGTTTGTCTTGGAACAGAAAAGCGCATTGAGCTCCCATGTGGTCCGGTTTCCGTCAGGCAGATAATTAAAGCTACTCATAATTTCAGCACCAAGATGGAGATAGGCAGAGGGGGTTTCGGCACCATCTATAAGGTAATAAAGAAGTGGTTTAAAGTTATGATTAGTGTTTGGTTCTAATGTAGAAAAGAGAATCAACCATGATGTGTATCCAGCATTACCGTTTTTGCTAGTATTCTTATTATACCTGTCTATATTCCTGTACATTCTTCTTTTCTGTATCTGTATTTTTGCCCTTTCATCCAACACATTTTTTAGCGTGTGTCTAGTCATCCCCACTCTCTGTGGTAGCTCCACTTTCTGTAAGAGAAATATACTCTTGCTTGGCTGCAGGCTCAACTTCTTGGTCAGGTTGTAGCGGTGAAAAAGCTTTTTAGTCCATCAAAGGATAAACTAGAAGAGTTCAACACTGAAGTTCATACCCTTTATTCTTTAAAGCATGAGAATCTTGTTCAAGTATTCGGGGCATATTCTGGAAAGGAGTTACATCTGTTGATATACGAGTGATACCAAGGAAAGTGGGTTCTTACTTACGTGGAGGTGCCACAAAGGAATGCAGTCCGAGTCAGATGCTAAGTATGTTGATGTAGGACGCAGTAAGGGTGGAACAAGGGCAGAGACCAAGGGCTTCCCAGACAGAGCCTGAGGGTGGCAGTGCTGCGAGGGTAATGGCGCATAATGAATATACGATGACAGTCACAGTCCGATGCTTAGGTCCAAAGTCAGGGTCCTGTATGTTTCTCTCTAGCATTCTAGAGTGAGAAAATGAAAACATCAGAGAGTGAAGCAGAAGCCCTCCTAATGAATTCTCAAGACCTCTATTTATAGAGATTGAGATAATGATGTCATAAACCGACATGTGGCGCTCCCCGGGAGTGACACGTCACCGGGGGGTCCACGGGTGCCGGTGCTCCATGGACTGTCAGATCGCATATTCACCCGGCCTGCCCCGCACAGCGTCGCTCCGTCTGTCAGGAAAGACTGGCTCCCACCGCATCGGTGTGGCCAGAGAACCCCTTTGATCTAGCCTCCAATCCAAGCCCTTGCGGAGTCCCACAGGCCTGGCAACGGTGGGGAAGACCCGACGCCCAACTGCCAGGTGAACTAGGCGCGATGCCCTCTGAAGACCTGCTCCCGTCTCGGAGTGACCCGGGGGTCATAGTCCCTAGGGGTGCCGACGCAAGCCCCCAGTGCCAGAGCACGTAGGCCAGTCATGCAGGCACCTTGACGGAGATAGTGTCCCGGAGGGGTTGCCTATCCCGCAGGCCGAGGTAGCATCCTGGAGGAGCCGTCTACCTGGCCGGCCAAGGTAGCATCCCGGAGGAGCCGTCTACCTGGCAGAAGGGGAGTCTTCGTGCCGGAGCACTTAGAGCTCCCTGGAAGAGATAGTGTCCCGGAGGAGTCGCCTATCCCCGCGGGTGAGTCCTTGTGCAGGAGATCTCGGAGCGGGTCAAGGTAGCAGCCCGGAGGATCCGTCTACCCGACTGGCCGAGGTAGCATCCCGGAGGAGCCGTCTACCTGGCGGAAGGGGAGTTGAAGAGCTCCCTGGCAGAGATAGTGTCCCGGAGGAGTCGCATATCCCCGCGGGTGAGTCCTTGTGCCAGAGCACTCAGAGCATGTCAAGGTAGCATCCCGGAGGAGCTGTCTACTTGGTGGAAGGGGAGTTGAAGAGCTCCCTGGTGGAGATAGTGTCTCGGAGGAGTCGCCTATCCCCGCAGGATGATGTACACTCCGGAGAGGGGGTTGAAGCATGTTCCATGACCAAGGCAAGGTGTGTATGGTGTGATGAATGAGTGTGGTGCCCGGGGGCATGATGACATGATTGTGGTGCATGGGTGCGATGAAGTGCGTAAGGTGCCGGGGGCACGTCTGTGTTAGTGGCGCGGCGCACGGGCGCGACGGAGTGCGTAATGTGCCGGGGGCACGTTTGTGTCAATGGTGGCGCATGGGCGTGACATAGTGCGTATGGTGCCGGGGGCATGGTAGTGTGACAGAGAGCCTGGGGGCATGGCTGTATCAGCTGCGCGGCGCACAGGCGCGGTGAAATGTTGAAGTGCGACACCCGGACGTAAGTGACGGGGTCACGAAGTTGTGGCCTGGCGACGGGGGTACGCGGAGTTGTGTCCGCGCAACGGGGGTCGCGGAGTTGTGTCCAGGCGACGGGAATCGCGGAGTTGTGTCCGGGTGACGGGGTCGCGGAGTTGTGTCCGGGCGACGGGGGTCGCGGAGTTGTGTCCGGGCGACGGGGGTCACGGAGTTATGTATGGTCCCTTGAAGAGAAGTGAATGTGCTAAGGATGGAGGCCAAAGGCTAACCCTTCGGGGAAGGCCAAGGCCAACCTCATGGGGAGGCCGAGGCCGACCCCAAGGGGGAGGCCAAGGCCAACCTCCTTGGGCAAGTGCCATGGCGCATCGACGGGCGACGTGCGACGGTCGAAGCGTGATAAGGCTTCGTGCGAAAATGAGCTTCTTAGTGACGAAGTAACGTGACGAAAGTGAGAAGTGCACGTGACTTGAGCGTGCATGCTTTGACCGGTTGTGAGCGTTGAAAATGTCTGTTGCTTGTGCGGACGTGTCATGCAAAATGGGACCACAGTGGGTCTTTGGGTACGCTCGGAATAGGTTGGGACAACGAGAAGCACAAGCCGTTCTGAATTTTACTTTTGCAGTTATGTCAAGCACAAGCTATCTTCATAAACTATAAGTCTAGTGTCTACTGAAGCTTAGTAGGTTCAGATCGATAGTTACCTATACACACCCTGCAATTAAGATTGTTTTTACTTGATGTCATGCAAACTAACGCCACGAAATCATCATGTTATAAAGACCTTTTCTCTCAATTGCTAATAATGTCAACTGGAAATTGCTCCAAAACAATTGTTAGAGCCAGACATGGAAAGAATTCTATACTTTTAGAAATGCTCTCTCTCTCTCTCTCTCTCTCTCTCTCTCTCTCTCTCTATATATATATATATATATATATATATATATTTCTGTGTGTGTGTGTGCGCGCGTGTGACAGGAATTTTTTAGCATTAGAAGGAAATCCGGATCCTTGTTGCTCAATATAAATAGGTTTGGACTAGAAAACGAAGGTTATTATAGGAAACCCATTGCTGGAAAGTGAAAGGGGGTCATCCCAAGACCAAATATTGCCCTACAACAGCGTTTCGACATAAACCAACCCAAAACACTAATGGAGGTGGTCTATTAGCACTCTTGCGCAGGGATACTACTAAGGTCAGTTTTCTTGTTTGGTTGTATACATTGTGCCCATATAACAACTAATTTAGCTCGAGACCCGGAAGGAGCAGGCACAATAATAAAGGATATCAGTAATCAAAAGATGAAAACTTCCCAAAAGTCCTTTTCCAATTTGATGCTTGCATTTAATTTGACTCCAGATAAAAAGAGTTCTTATTTTTAATTCGTCAGTTATCCTAGGTCTGTAGTTTTTGTGATAGCTATTGTTTATTATCTTATTCACAATTTAAAATTATTGTTGTTGCCTTGTGGTAATTTTGTGTATGACATTGTAGTGTGTTGCTTGGTTGACAATCAGGAGCACGGTTTTCATTAAAACTCGATTGGAAAACTAGATATGAGATCTACCTTGGAATAGCAAAGGGTTTGAAGTACTTACGTGAAGAATCAGGGCTCAAGATTGTTCACAGAGACATCAAGGCACATAATATTCTTCTTGGTCGAACTGATGGAAACCTGAAGGCTAAGATATCCCACTTTGGATTGGCAATGCTTTGTGAGGAGGGAAATGAAATTTTGGTCTGCCGAGTAGCTGGGACGAAGTAAGTTTCAATATGCTTCCCTTGGTATATGTCCTAATCTGAGAAACCTAAAGGAAGAAGATGATGTATTAGATCTGAGCTTTAATTTGAATGTCTGCTTATATATATACTCTTTCTGAGCTTCAAATGCATGAGGACCAAAAAAAATCTTCAAATGCGTGCTTTCCATCTCAGGTTAGTTATTTTTATATGACAGTGGGTATCTTGCACCTGAATATGCAATGAGGGGAATTTTGTCACAGAAAGCAGATGTTTATAGCTTTGGGTTTACAGCTTTGGAGTTCTCCTACTTGAAATTGTGAGTGGGAAGAGCAAAGGCCAAACCAAGAGACTGTGTATCTCCTTGATATGGTATGGCACAGCATTTGCACTCTCTCCTGCTAAAATGATTATAAAAATGAGTGTTTTGGTCTAAGCACACTACGGAGCCTAGCACTTTGTTTCTCTCCTAACCTTGATATTTCGCAATTAGCTCTTAAAACCTAAGGTTTACAAGTTGTTGCAGTCAACAAAAAGGCTAATGCATGCTAGGTAATCCGTCACGATGAAAGGCTGAAGTGACAGACAACTCAAAATCGCCATCAAAGGTCAAGGTTTTAAGAGCAACAAAATGGAACTTAGATTTATTCCTTGTGTAACCGATTTGTATGTTTGGATTAGTAGGTTGTGTTGGAAGCAATTTTTAACAATCAATTGTAATATTTTAGTAATCTTACAAAAGAAATGAAATGTAAAAAAAATATATGCGAGCACGTACCTCCATTAGTTGTGAGCATGCAAAACAACTTACCTCAATGCTCTTCAACAACACAACATTGATCTTACCAAATGAAGTGCGCTAAGGGTTCAAAGAATTTGTCTCGAACACCTAGAAATAAGTTATGTTGACACTGGGTTGAGGCGCGGACTAGGTCGCTCCCTTTAATACGGTTCGCAACCCTACAGAATGTTCTGATGCAATAGGTTACAGCACGCCGCCTCTAGGATACAACAGCCCATCGATTTTGATGTAACTTCTCTTAGCTTGCACTACTAGAGAAGCAGAAGCTCTACACAACACCCTTCTTTGCCCAAAAATGCATTACTTAGATAAAGAAAACTCAATATTCATAACCGACAGTGTCAACCGAGACGAGCTTTTGCCTCTAACAAAAGTAAGCTATAGCTTTGTTACCACCTCCTTGCTCACTTCTGGGGAGGAAATGATTGCCCAAAAATTTCCCAAGCTTAAGGTGCAAGATAGGTCCATGTTTTTGTTCTAGGACCTCAAGGCACAGTTTTGAACGCTGCAGTGGTCAGCTGCTGCAAGTTTAGAATGATCGGCAATTTTTGAGATACGGCTATCATGGGCTCTAGTAGATTGCTTAAGGTAATTTTATCACAAGCATCAAGAAGAGGACATGGAAAGCAAAGAGGACTGCCAGCTTACTGGCTGCGTCCCCGCTTGCCTGAGGTTAAATAATAACCAAAGAATAACAACAAAGAGGGGCAAAGCAGAGACATACATATGCAAGGAGGAGGAAGGCTATTGTCTTAAATGGAAAAAGAAAGAAACGGCACCTTATGAATTAGTGCAGGTGTAGGCTGGAACCTTGGTTAGTATCTTTGGTATTTAAATCTCAACCGTTGGGTACCATGCCAAGTATGTTCTAACGGCTAGAATAATAATGGTCCAAAGACTAATTACTTCTCATCTTAATGTCATTTTATGTGAGAAATAAATAATTGGTAACACCCACAATAATTCTTATTAACTATTTTATTAAAATACTCCAACAGGTTGTGTTGATTAAGTTCCTATTTTTTCCTAGTTTACTGGTGTAAGTGGACTGTTCTTAGTTCAATGCTTATATATGTAGGTACCGGGGTTTTGGGTGGTTAGCCGTAGGATTCCTTATGTATATAAGCTCTCGTATCGAATAAAATGGACAGACTTGGGAAGAAACCTTCGTTCATTTTCTTTCTATTTTAATTTAATTTATCAAAGATGTGTAATATCTGTTAGAAAGTTAAGTTGATTTAATTCTTTAGAGTGGTTATTAGTCACATGTTAGTGGGTCATAGAAATATACCTTAGTGGTGCATAAGTTACAAGTACATTAGTGTCATATGTGCTTAGTGCAAGTAGTGGGTTAATGGTAGCTTAATTATATGTGAACGTGTTACTTAGAAACATTATAAGAAGCTTCGTATGTCTAGTCATTATGTAAGGTGCAAGAAAGAAAGAAATGAAATTTTAAGTTGTATGCTAGGTAACACGGACACGGTGTCCGACACCGACACCGACACCGACGGGGACACCGGACACCGCAATTTCCAAAAAAATGGAGTTTGCACACCCCTCTTTTTTTAATATATATATATATATATATATATATATATATATATATATATATATATATATATATATATATATATATATGGTCGTGATCCATTGCTAGCGCTAGCACGTTGCTAGCGCTGTTTTGCCGTCCGCTACATAAGCGGGCGATAATTTACCGTCCGTTACATTATGTAGCGGACGATGCTAGTGCTGCTAGCGCTAGCAACGGATAAGCTCCCATATATATATATATATATATATATATATATATATATATATATATATATATATATATATATATATGAGCTGATAAAATGATAGCGCTAGCAACTTAACCCAAGTTGCTAACGCGATCTGGCCGTCCACGGGCGAGAATGGACGGCCAGATCTCGCGTCACAACAGCGAATTTTTTCACCGTCCGCTACATAATGTAGCGGACGGTAAATAATCGTCCGCTACATTATATAGCGGACGGTAAATTATCATCCGCTACATTATGTAGCGGACGGCCAAACAACGCTAGCAACTTGCTAGCGTTATCAACGGATCAGCTCATATATATATATATATATTAATAAATATCTGAAATTAAGTAATAATAAATAAACAAGCAACATCTATACAAGCAACATTTATTTGGTCAATAACTAAATATTTATTTAGTCAATGTACTGGACAAAAAAACTAAGTCAAATATTTAATAAAAAAATGTGCCCTGTATGCATAAGATTATTCAGATATGCTATGCCTATGCACAACATAGTGAGAGGAAGAAAAAGGGGAGGGGGGGGGGGGGAGGAAATGAGAGGCGGAGAGGGGCTCACGAGTCACGACAAAGAAAGGAAAGAAGCGCAAGAGGGTGGAAGAGGGACTCGAACAGAGACGAGATGAGGAAACAAAGAGAAGAAGAGATCTGTGGTCCAACGACGGTGGCGGAGGACCTTCGGTGACGACGGCGAGACCTCTGGCGACGACGGCGAGACCTCTGACATATTATTCTTTTTGCATATCTCATGCATTTGAAGACTAAAAATGATTCAAGTTTATTTGATGTCGCTTTCTGCACCAAACGTGGTCGTAGTCATATTACATTAATTTTATAACACTAGCAATTAAAAAATTTACATACAACTTTTGGCCCCCCTCGATACAGAATCCTGAATCAGCCCCTGGCTCTTTTGTCATGACAAACCCACTGTTGGTCCAATGGACTTGACGTTATCTATAACAAGGCCTACTAATTGTGACCTCGCTTACTCAATGATTAAAATCTAAGAAAAATTGGTAATTAAACGCCTCAAAACCTGTATATCTTATAATATTCCACTAATAAATCATCACCAAATGACGTAAATAGTATCTTAGCTTTTTAGAAATGATTTTGATCGCTCCTTTAGATAGTGACATTGATTGCATTAAAAGTGGTATTAAACAAAATACAAAAATAAAATTCGAAATGGACAAATTTTAAAAGAGAAACCAGTAATGTGAAACAATAGTAATGACCTTCTACGATACTGGAAGCTTTTTGTAAAGCTAAAATGGAGAAGATCATAACACATTAGGCTCCTATACATTATCGAATTAATGTTATGATCAAATGCACGAAAACCTATTGTCAACCAGATTTTGTATAGCTAACAAAAGATTTAAACTAATCAATGTATTAGTGCAAACAATAGCATAATTGCAAAGAAAAAGTAAAAGTAAAAGTAAAATCAACCTAAATGGTTAGTGCGAAAAAATACATATGCATTATGCATCAGGTTACATAAGTATAACATGGCACCGTGAAAAGCGAATAAACCTAAGATGGTAAGTCAAGCATTGCATCTAGAGATCAGATTTTGGGAGTACCAAGTAAAAACGAAAGAATTTGGCTCTGAGAGAACAAAGATGGAAAAGCTATATGATTTGTTCTAAGTTTATAAGAAGAGAAATATTTTTGGTGAAGTAATGATCTGATAAAGAAATATCAAAATACTAAAGTGTTTTTTTGAAGACTTTCAAAAGTGCTATAACTCTTTCCTTTCACCAATATAATAAGAGAGTTATTGGCGACAACAGAGGGATGTTGATATATAATAAACAAAAGTAAGTGAGAAGATGCTTTAAAGTGAGATTGGCCGTGTTCGTATATCTTCTTTTCCGTGGAAAAATTGGATTGCCAAGCTAGCAAGCAATAATTGGCTCATAACCATGGTTAGGTCACCACAGCTTTATGTGGTATATAAGTTGCAATCAAGCTCGAGAGCTTCAGCTCTAAGAAGTGGCGTCTCACTTTACTCTGAAAAGATAATATTGCTGGAGCCCGGAGTCCCTTCTCCACACTTGCCTCTGAAAAGGCTCATCGGGTTTAATTATTAGAGTTTTTTTTCCCTTAATGTCCTAATTTTAGAACTTAATTACCGTTTTACCCCATTTTGAACCTTATTTACCCGAGTAACCCCTTTTTGGAAATCGCGGTTCTAAAGTGAGATTTCAACCGAGAAATCGTGCTTTGAAAGAACGTTTTCATTTGGTTTACTTTTATTTGTCTACTTTAAACAAAATTGAAAGAACGTGGAAAAAAGAAATTCTGAAATTAGAAATCGCATTTTTAAAGCACGTTTCCATGAAATCGTGGTTTCTAAGCACGCTTTCCGAAAACAACAGAAAACGTGGTTCCTAACCAAGATTTCAAAGGCCCTAAACGGAAATCTCACTTTGTAACAGAGATTTCATGGTAAATGGCGTTTTCAACAGAAAACGTGGTTTCTAACCGCGATTTCACTTGAAATCGTTGTTCATAAACACGTTTTCAATGGAAATCTTGGCTTCTAAGAGAAAGTTGGCACATTTAAGTCGTTTTCCAAAATCACGTTTTCAACAGAAAACGTGGTTTCTAACCAAGATTTCAAAGGCCCTAAACGGAAATCTCACTTTGTAACAGAGATTTCATGGTAAATGGCGTTTTCAACATAAAACGTTGTTTGTAACCGCGATTTCACTTAAAATCGTTGTTCATAAATACGTTTTCAATGGAAATCTTGGCTTCTAAGAGAAAGAAAGTTGGCACATTTAAGTCGTTTTCCAAAATCACATTTTCAACAGAAAACGTGGTTTCTAACCAAGATTTCAAAGCCCTAAACGGAAATCTCACTTTGTAACAGAGATTTCACGGTAAATGGCGTTTTCAACAGAAAACGTGATTTCTAACCACGATTTCACTTTAAATCGTTGTTCATAAATACGTTTTCAATGGAAATCTTGGCTTCTAAGAGAAAGAAAGTTGGCACATTTAAGTCGTTTTCCAAAATCACATTTTCAACAGAAAACGTGGTTTGTAACCGCGATTTCAAAGGCCCTAAACAGAAATCTCACTTTGTAACAGAGATTTCATTGTAAATGGCGTTTTCAACAGAAAACGTGGTTTGTAACCGCGATTTCAAAGGCGTTAAACGGAAATCTCACTTTGTAACAGAGATTTCATGGTAAATGGCGTTTTCAACAGAAAACGTGGTTTCTAACCGCGATTTCACTTGAAATCGTTGTTCATAAAAACGTTTTCAATGGAAATCTTGGCTACTGACGGAGATATATAATAGAGAGACAAATCTTTTTAAAATCTTAGTTTGTAAGCACGTTTTTGTCCTTTTTTTGTTTGAAATCAATTAAATCATGGTTTATAACAACATTTAAACTGGATTTGCTTAAATTTAATTTGTAATTTCTAACCATATATTCTGTTGGAATTGCTTTGTAAACATGTTTTATATTTAATATTTAACCATCAATAGGTATACTCATCGCAACTTCAGAAACAAGTTGAGCAATTAGTGAAATGCAGAGTTTTCAGTTGGAAAACCAGGAAAGCTATAAGCTTGCAGTTGTGTGCAGATTGGAGCATACACAATCATGTTTTTTATTAGTTTTTTTTGGATTACGCGTAGTCTTAAGAGTGTGCGGGGAGTTCTCTTTAGTGAATGATGTATATGCTTTCTTTGAAATAACACGACCTTTTACTTAAAAAAAAACCTTGCCCTTGATTTGATTTTGGAGACGCAAAAGATTTCATTTGTAGCACTTGCATCTCATTGTCACCCCAGAACCTCTAAGTACGATGCCGAATAAATGGTTGTTCATCCATCCACCTGCACTACCACTAAAACAGCAAATGAGACGACCAAACGATATATTTATATATATAAAAAAGCACACTTGCCCATCATCTTACACACACAAGGCATATCATATAAGGAATCCTATACACATGGTCTTGTACTTAGAACCAAAATTAAGGTTGATCCCGTTTCAATAGAGCTTATCAAACCATCTTCTCCTACACCATACGAGCTCAGGAACTTGTTGAATACAATTTCCAAATTTCAATAACCATGATAGTAACAACCTGTGAAATTGGTGCAAAGAAAAACAGAGAGGAGGACTCACGTTGCTAAATTGGGAGGATCCACAGATGTTGCTTGACTGGACCTCCCAAATTTTGCCCTAATTGTCCAATGAGCTTGAACTTTTGCCCTAATCCAAAAATTGGAATACCCAGCAATCCATGTAATGGAAGACGCAGAAGAAAAAAGTAAGAAGGAAGAAAACAGAAAGAAAGGATATAGAAGAGAACTCACAGGTGCACTACTGGTGTAGCCCAGCCGTGAGCAAGGGCTGATGAAGGAGGAACAAGGAAGGAAGAAGGAGGGAAAGAGGAAATCGGGTTCAGAAGGCAGAGTTCCAAACGCACGCCTTTTTTTTTACCGTTTGTTTTATTTTGTTAAGTTTTGTTGGGTTTTGAGAAATAAGGCTAAAAATGGGAAAATAAATTAGAAAATGTGTATCTAAAGGACATTTTCAACTCTAAAGTCGTGGTTTTGAACCGCGATTTCAAAAAAGGTGGTATGCGGGTAAATAAGTTTGAAAATAGAGTAAACAGGTGATTAAGATTTAAATTAATATTATTTAGGTACATCTAATGCGATCAGCATGATTAACATATATATAAGCGCGCGCACACACACACACACACACAATATAATGGTGTGCTATAATCCCTTAGAGCCTGCCCATCTCGGTGACAAGACAAGTCTCTGGTGATAGGACAAGTCTCTGGTCACTGACACCCTGTTTAATTGGTAGTTGAAGTCTTTTTGTAGTGAAATGATACATCACGTGCTTTTGTCTAAGGGAAAAGTGAGATCATTTTCCTCACTTGTACTCTAGCTACATAGATCACATGCTTTAAAATAACAAATGCAGTGGCAAGGTTCGCTTATTACAATGACGTGCAAAACTGATAACGGAATAAAATCCTAACACATAGTGGGAAGAGGGATATTTCACTCTTCATTAGACATATATTCATCAGATAAGTACTGATCATTGGTTAAAATATTGTTTCTCTCGTTTGAAGTGAGGTGCCTCCCATTAGCCTCTGCCATTTCTTCGGCAAGTTGAAGCATGTAAAATCGTTTTCTACGCAGCAACATTCGGTTATTCTCCTTTCGAATTCGGCTCACAGCTTTCTTACACTCCTTAACTTTAGGCCGTGACATACTAAGTGAACGACGATGCAGCAAGGGTGCTCTCAGGGCGATGAGATCTTGGTGTAGTGCTTCTGATTCCTTAACTCTATGTGCCCATTCTCTTCGTAAACCGCAATAATACTCTTTCGGATCTGTATACTTCACTTCTTTGTAGTCGTCGTTCCTTTCACACAACAACCACGCATTCTCACGTCGCTGATAATTAGAACTACCAGGAACTCCTGCCATCAAAAGACAATACTTCTCACCCTTTGAGCACCACTAATTTATATAACCAAGCATACATGCGTAGACATCATACATTATTGTGAGACCCGGAAAGGGCCAAGTGAGTGACAAGACAAGTCACTGGCCACTTACATCCTGCATGTGTTTGTTGGTAGTCCAGGGCCTTTCCAGTGAAATATTACATCAACCACGTTACTTTGTCTAAAGTAATCTCCAATCTCATTTTTCTCATTTGTACTTTAGCATTTAAAGGTTCTCAAGGCTGTGAAATAGGTTATTTGTCGTTGGGAAATTTGTGTTCAATCAGCTGATTTGATTAGTTGGACGGTGTCCTAAATCAGCGAGATGCAAATAGGCACAAGCATGATCTATTACCAGAATATGAGCATCTACTCACCCATAACTTCTTACGTTGTGGTATTCTAAGGCTTTTCCAGCAAAGTAATTACATAATTCTTGCACTTTTGCATTTAGTGAAAGACCGATTATGGGTTTCATATGTACTTTAGCTACATAATTTTAAAACTTGAAATATAGTTATTAGTTGGGTCAAAAGTTTATTTTGAATCAACTAATCTCACAGAGTTCTTTGTTTGTTTGTTTTTTTTCTGTAACGTCACGTGCCTGGCAGGAGCCTAAATTCACTAAAAAGACAAGCTTAGGTACTTCCAAACTAGGCACGCCATATCAATCTGACGAGCAACAACTGCGCTTTGATTTTGCTATTGTTGTAGACTTTTCACGGTGAATTGTCCTTCAATCTGTTCTTAACAGTTCAGGGATTGATGAAGCTCTTAATGAGCTATTATCCTTTCAACAACTAACATATCTGCAAGTCCTTTTCATCAACTACTTTAACAAAACTTGCAGCGAGTTGTGGCATCTCAAGCTTATTTTAACACGGAGCATTTATTGAAGTGGACCCTTGTCAAGCATTATATAAGTATGTGTAGTGGATGAAGGGCAAAGGGCATTGAGTGCTATAATCTTTGTTGCGTAAGAACTCTGGAAATGTCATATAATCCACGAGACATTTTTGAAGCAATGGGTCGTTACTGGGCGGGCGAAGATGAATTTTACTATTCGTTGCGTCCAAGTTTGCGTTACTCATCACGATATGTTAATACATTACATGCAGAATGGTCTTATCGATTGAATGAATATGAGGTCCTCGTTTCTGATTCACGACGCATGAATATACCCGTACCTCGGCAACAATCAATCAACGTGCCTCGGAATACACATATGGAGCTTGAAAGGGCACTTCATCGTATACGTGAAGAAAACAATAGAATGAAGGTTCGTCAAAGTAGGCATAACCTACGTCGTATGGCACGTGAGGCACATGCAGATGGCAACTGAAATGAAGCACAAGTATACTGGAACATGAGCTTTGAACCTGGATCTGTTTCTGATTCTCCAATGTCAGATGAAGATGACTGAATATGGTCAGTATTGAGACTAACCTGTTTACCGGCGTGGTCATGTCAACAATGTTGCTTCTTTGTAATTTACTGGAAATAAAATTTATATGTTGTATTTCCTTATGTTCAGATGAAGATGACTATAAATGATTAATGGTCAACAATGCACATCATTAATGTGAACATGGCTGAGTACACTAGACCATCTACATGGTCACAAATTGCAGTGAGCCTATATTGTTTGACATGTCGAAATCCTAATTTAATCACTAAAATTAGGATTTCGACCGTGAGCCTCCTATATACTAGTCACAAGCCTTTTCAGTCGTTGCAGTGCAAGACCATTAAACCCATGTCCATTTTTACTTTCTCAAACTGCTTGGTTGTGGAAAGTTGATAAGCCTCTAAGCCTATAAAGTTTTCAAGAAAAAACGGTTATCTTGAAAACATGTTTAAGAACCACGATTTAAAATATCAAGTTAAATCGTCCTTCCTAAAAAATGCCTTTCTTGAAAAGCGATTTATACTATTGGACCTTTGTTTTCATTTCAACAAAGAAGTGATTGTTGTAAACAACGACATGAAGCGAAAAAGCCTTTCATAAAAAACATTTCAGTCGAATTCTAAAACAGTGATGAACCAAAAACGTCGTTGCAAACCACGACTTGAGGGAAGACATGTGTTCCCAATATATGTTTTAAAAGAAATCGTGGTTGAACACCACGATTTATAAGAAAATGTGGTTCAAAACCACGATTTAACGGATAACGTGGTTCAAAACCACGATTTAACGGATAACGTGTTTGAACATAACACGTTACAGTTTACTGTTACTGGTTGAACCGAAAACGTGTTTCGTAACCATGTTTTCCCGAACCACGTTTTCTGGGCTTCAACGTGTGAAAACTTGTCCAGTGAACACGTTTTTTGTTCCAAATGTGTTCACTGGAAGCTTGGTCTTCACTGCAACAAAAATCGTTGTTGGAAACCACAACTTCCATTGGAAAAATGCCTTTTGTAACGACGATTTCTGTTAAAAATGTTGTGCAATTTCATTTGAATCTTGGTTTTTACTTCAATTAAAATTGTGGTTGAAAACCATGGCTTCCATGGAAATCGCTTTTTTTAACAATGATTTCTCATAAATGCGTTGTGCAATTTCAATTGAAGCTTGGTTTTCATTTGAACAAAACCCGTGGTTGCAAACCACGGCTTCTATGGGCAAAGGGGTGCTTGTGTGGCTCCTCAAAATAACATACTGAGTGCCCTCACTTAGTGATGTCAGCGTGTGTGTTTCTCTCCCATGGGAAGGTGTTCATTGTCCGAGAGTGTTTCTTTCTCTCCTTCTCAGAGTACAACTGGTTCTCCACAATGTTCTATCCTCTTGATTTCATATTTCTGTTCTTGGTCGTGTAGCATGATCTTGCTCTGGTTAGTGGGTCTCTTTTCAGATTTAAAGAAATATTATTTTCACCAAAATAACATACTGCCATTCAGATTTTAAGAAGTGCAATTTTTGCCATTATGCTTTTTCCTATTCTCTATGTTTTTGGGTTTAAAGAATGTGAGTTCTTCGCACTTATGGTGCATTGGGTGTAAGTCATGTTTTAGGTATATGCGGCACAGAGGGATTCTTTCTGTTGAAGAAAGAATGTAGATGGTGCAGATGGTAGGGTGATGAAATGCACGCTACTACCACCAATGACCTTTTCTGTGGGTCTTCTCTTATAATGTTTATGCTACTTCAAAGGAAATCGTGGTTGGAAACCACGACTTCAACTAAAAACGCATTTCATAACCCCGTTTTCCTACAAGCTTGGATTGCTTCCAAAATTGTGGTTGCAAAACCCGTCAACTAAACACGCGTTCTGTAACCACGCTTTTTCTAAAAAAGACATATTTGAACCTTGGTTTTCACTTCAACGACAATCGTCGTTGCGAATCATGGTTTCACTAAAAACATCTTTGCCAATCACGAAAAAATGTTGAAAATGTGGAGTTGAAGCTTGGTTTTCACTTCAACGAAAATCAGGGTACGAAACAACGACTTCGGTTAATATCGTGGTTAAGAACCACGCTTTCAAATGAAAATGTGTTCCTCAAACGCAATTCATTCACACTTGGTTTGATATATAGTCGTATTAGTAACCACGACTTGAAGAGAAGGGCACATTTAGAAACCGCAATTTCCATTTGGATCGTAATTTCTATTATTCAACTTTTGTCGTGCCAAAAGGTCTTTATTTATTCGGAAGATGCCTTTTAAAAATGCGATTTTTAATTTCCTATCAAAATATATTTTTGTTTCCAATTTTCTCTTTCAATTTTGTTTAAATTAGACAAATAAAATGGAAAACCTATACAGAAAATGAAAACGCCTTTGCAAACCACGTTTTTATGTCAAAAGGCACGGGTTTGAACCGCGATTTCCCAAAAGCTGGTATATGGGTAAATAAGTTTGAAAATGGAGTAAACAAGTGATTAAGTTTTACATTAATATTAGTTAGGGAAAAAACTCTACTACTCTGCAAGTACAAAAGAAACAACTATGATGAATAGTGATAAAAACAGGTTCAATAATATAAATCGCGCTCGAGGAACACGTTTTCAACTGAAATCGTGGTTCTCAACCACGATTTAAGTGGATGTTGTGGTTTTGTATCCCGACTTTCGTTGAAGTGAAAACCAAGCTTCAACTGATAAGTACCATGTTTTCAACAAAAAGGTGGTTACAAAAAGCGTTTTCAATGAAAGCCGTGGTTTGCAACCATTATTTTCGTTGAAGTGAAAACCAAGCTTCCAATGAAAACGTACCATGTTTTCAACAGAAAGCGTGGTTACAAAAGGCATTTTCAGTTGAAGCCGTGGTTTGCAAACACAATTTTCGTTGAAGTGAAAACCAAGCTTCAGCAGAAATCGTTCTTACAAAACGATTGTGCCTTGCAACTGCAATTTTACAGCACGAATGCTGCATTGTGGTTAGAGGAACTTGTTGCCGAACTTGTACACCCTGTGGCCTCTTCTGCAAACTTGACAATCAAAACATTTTCCGCTCCTAATGCCGTCTGGAGGTGAGTTTTAGTTGCGTTGAGATATGGGCACTGAAATGACAGAAACATAATAGGTACAATGCAATAAGTTTTTTAAATGGACACAGAATGACCACCATACTTGCTATTTATTATAAGTAAAAAAAAATACAATATGTAGTGATCAAACGAATACCAAAGCACATCAACCTTTCTTATGTTGCTTTGAAAGGTGGAAATTTAAATCGTGTCGCATAAGAACATGGCATTAAGTCCAAAATCGCGGCACACACTTTGTGGCGGTCCCGCTGCCTCCAAAATTACTCCTTGAATGTTTACCATAATTATGTGTGAATTTGCTCTTTGACAATAACATGCTACTTAGTTTTGATTGTTATTCTTAGATATTTTGTTAGACAACAGAGAATGTACAAATTCTCGTAAGAGAATGTACAAATTATTGTAAGTGAGTGTATCTCATTCTCCTAATAGAATATCTCAGTTTCTTGCAGGAGCCTAAATTCATTTAGCGCAACAAATCTCTCTTTCACCCACCAAACATTCAAATATCTCTCTCTCTCTCTCTCTCTCTCTCTCTCTCTCACACACACACACACATACAACCCCCCCCCCCAACACACTTCTCATAGAGAATGTACAAATTCTCGTAAGAGAATGTACAAATTCTCGTAAGAGAATGTACAATTTCTGATAAGAGAATGTACAAATTATCGTAAGAGAGATTACGATTTCTCGTAAGAGAATATCTCAGTTTCTTGCAGGAGCCTAAAACATTGGCAATCGGCATTATTTCCAGTATATTATATTTTTGTTGAATTACTAGCTCACGTGCTAATCACGTGATTCTTACTCATCCACTTTAAAAATATATATAGCGTACTTCTAGCTCTATATACATTCAATTGAGTATTACGAGTGCAAACCACGACACATTTAACATGTATCATAGTACAAATTTAAACTAAGTGCTATATTCCATTGCCACTTCAAAGAGTAAACAATGACATACCATTTCCATACCATCCACAAAAATGTTGAACGATTATCGTACATATTTTCAAAACATAAGAAGTAACCATGTTGACTTGTTCAAGCTTAATGTACAAATTTCATAAGTGTGCTAATCTGCGAAGCTAAGTTCCGCATGGTGCTCGTACTCCTTTCTTTGACCTTGGAGGATTCCTCTTGGCATAAGTCTTCAGTTTAGGGCGCTTTGCAGGATGCTCTATCACAACATGTTGTGATCCAGACGTGGGGAGAGGCTCCTCTGTAACCTGTGAAACTGTATCTCCTACAGGTAAAGATGTGTGGACATGAGGTGCTCTACGATGATAACGATGTCGACTTCTTCGACCTCGTGGAATGACATCGAATAAATGGTTCGAATTGCATCCTCCTCTACCTCTGTGATACGGAACCGACACATGTGCCTCTTTCTCAATAGGTTCCAACTGTTCTTGTATAATCTCATAAGAGGCAAACAGTTCATTAGATTTGGTAGGGGTAGGACAAGGTCTGTCTATGACTATACTTTCCATCTCAGATTCACGAAGCAGTGGTGATGGCAAGCATTGTGCAGCTGCTACAAATGAAGTTGATGGAGGGGCATTTGATTCTGGTATACAAGGCCTTGGTGATCTCTCAAATGTGGAAGATGACGGTCCATGAGAGACCGGACTTCTGATTGTGGAATGGGATGTCAAAGGCACTTGCTCTACAGCTGCTAAATGTGATGGTAATGATAAGGCAGGTGGTTGTTCTTGAGAGTTAAAAGTGGTGCTCACTGTCGCACTCTCTATATTCGGTTCATGTGGTGGTTGTGCCTCAACAGTGCAATGGGATGGTGAAGACGGAATCTGCACATGAGGTTGGACCGATGGGGGTACTAATGATGTTGACGCAGTATTTGGTCCTGGTGTACCTATCGGTGCCACATTGATCGGCTCCACGGTCGATCTTGGTCCCTGACGACGTGCATGTCGTGGTGGTCGTCGTGCCTGTGTAATTACCTGTGTGAGGTCCTGGATTTGTGGCTCGGGTAATGCATCAGCTGAGAGTCTTTCAGCCTCACCAATTGCCGACAATGCTTCTCGACATACAAACTTAACACTTGCAAGGGTTTCAATGGCTGCATTAGGGTCAGTAGTATCAGCTAAGTGGTATATGCGTTTGATTTGTTGCGCCTGCAAAATAAGCAAATGTGCGTAATACAAAGTTATTAGTATGACAACCCAACTAATAAATACAAGTGATATATAAGAGTAAGAAACAAATTCATTCTAGACTCATATAGACAGACATGAAGCAAAAACTACGCAATGCCCTGCAATTTCACTCTACATAGGCCAATAAAAAGCAACCACATAGAAGGACAAGGAAAACCCTCATTAAGGAAAATCAGCAACCGTAAAAAATGTCAAGGGAAATTTAAACAGGAACTTGAGATCACAATCCAAAGCCAGGACATTATTGTTAACAGAAGCAGGACCCTTGGTTGTTCTGTTTTCTATCGAAACACAAGGGACAGTGTCTTGGTTCTTCTAAAGTGAAAAAAAAATGGACCTTCCAGGTGGATCACCTGGAAAATACCAACTGGGAACCCTTACAAAGTCCCTGCCAATTTCTTGTTTCCATCTCCAGATGCCATTATGTAGTGATTTCATTCATAAACCTTCAGATATGGAAAAATGTCTTGCAGGGGGGTTGCTTCCCCCCACCCACCAACCCAGCACACAATAACATAGTTCTGAATATACCATAGAATACATTAAAATTTACAGCATTATATTCAGTTGAGCAAATATCCTAATTAAAATTCCAAGCAAATTCTCGTTTTTCCCTAATGAAATAATCTGTAAGAAAAGAAAGGGTTATAAAGCCTTCACAAATTTTCTGCCTGTGTGTCCTATGTACCAGCTTTGTACTTGATAGAAACACATGTTGACACTTCTAATCCTGCTGATATTATGCTCAACAACATGACAACCATCAAATGTTACAGCACCTGCAAAATACCAACTATGAACCCTTACAAAGTCCCTGCCAGTTTCTTCTTTTCATCTCCAAATGCCATTTTGTAGTGAGTTCATGTCCTAAAGTTTCAAATATGCAGAAATTTCAACCCCACCTAGATTCAACCCCCCCACCTCCCCCAAACACACACATCATAGTTCTGATTATACTGTGGAATACATCAAAATTTCAGGCATTATATTCAGTTTAGCAAATAGACAGGCAAGTTCTCTATTCCCTAATGAAATAACTTGTAAACAAACAAAGAAATATAAGGCATCTAAATTTTTGCTTGTGTGTCATATTTTCTAGCCCTGCACTTGTTAGTTTCTATCAAGTGCAGAGCTCACAGAAAATAGGACATGCCAAGACATTATTGTTAACAGAAGCAGGACCCTTGGTTTTTCTGTTTTCTATCGAAACACAAGGGACAGTGTCTTGGTTCTTCTAAAGTGAAACAAGAAAATGGACCTTCCAGTTGGATCACCTGGAAAATACCAACTGGGAACCCTTACAAAGTCCCTGCCAATTTCTTGTTTCCATCTCCAGATGCCATTATGTAGTGATTTCATTCATAAACCTTCAGATATGGAAAAATGTCTTGCAGGGGGGTTGCTTCCCCCCACCCACCAACCCAGCACACAATAACATAGTTATGAATATACCATAGAATACATTAAAATTTACAGCATTATATTCAGTTGAGCAAATATCCTAATTAAAATTCCAAGCAAATTCTCGTTTTTCCCTAATGAAATAATTTGTAAGAAAAGAAAGGGTTATAAAGCCTTCACAAATTTTCTGCATGTGTGTCCTATGTACCAGCTTTGTACTTGATAGAAACACATGTTGACACTTCTAATCCTGCTGATATTATGCTCAACGACATGACAACCATCAAATGTTACAGCACCTGCAAAATACCAACTATGAACCCTTACAAAGTCCCTGCCAGTTTCTTCTTTTCATCTCCAAATGCCATATTGTAGTGAGTTCATGTCCTAAAGTTTCAAATATGCAGAAATTTCAACCCCACCTAGATTAACCCCCCCCCCCACCTCCCCCAAACACACACATCATAGTTCTGATTATATTGTGGAATACATCAAAATTTCAGGCATTATATTCAGTTTAGCAAATAGACTAACTATAATTCCAGGCAAGTTCTCTATTCCCTAATGAAATAACTTGTAAACAAAGAAAGAAATATAAGGAATCTAAATTTTTGCTTGTGTGTCATATTTTCTATCCCTGCACTTGTTAGTTTCTATCAAGTGCAGAGCTCACAGAAAATAGGACATGCCTCAATTTCCAACCCCACCTAAAGGAAGCATCCCCGGAGCATCCCAACCCACCTAAAGGAAACATGGTTTGAATATTAACATGGCTCAGTTTTCAGCTGCCCAAACAACATCCCAAATACCTTTTTATTTTAAGAGTGGGATATTTGCTTTGCACTTCATCATTTAGGACCCCTATATGACAGATATGGCAATTATAAGCTCAATAGTAAACCAAGATCCCTGAGCATTACTAATAGTAGTAGTCAGAATGGTCGCTGTATATAGAAAAATATATAGATATTTGGTGGCGTTTAAATTAAAGAAGGCCTAAGATGCATACCAACATCTCAACAGTAGCATGACCTCCTTGGTATCCAAATGGTCTACTTTGCACTGGTTTGCCAACCAACAAGCGGGTGATCGAGCGGTACCACAGCATGTACTGACTAGAGTATCCTGCCTCAACATACTCTCCTGCATCCTCTCTAGCGTAGATAGACTCTGCACGAGTATTCCACATGTCAACGTAGATACGATGTTTCAGCTCCCAGTCAGTGTCCGGGTGGCCCCGACGGTCAATTCTATGAAGGACCTCACCACCACTGTCACAATCACGGGGGATCACTCGACTCAAGTTGTATTGCGGGCAAACACGATCAGGGAAATGCCACTCCACTCTTTCAAAACAGATAAGCGGTGATCGAGTCATCCAAATATGCCTTCCAGTTAAGCAGTACTCTGGCAGTAAAGCTAAATCATAAGGTTGCCATATGAACTGCAGGTGTAAAAGGCATACGATTTAAAATAACGTCACAGCAGTACAGCTATATACTTATGTGACACATGTAAACACTTAAGCACAAACCTCTGATGATTTTAAGTTGTCCAGCTGATCCCTATATCCTCTGAGACACTGTGATCCTACCTTGTCACTTTCCATTGCTACAAGCCACCTGTTGAAGTTATTTTCAAGTTTGGTTACTAAAATTTTTAGGTTGAAGCTACGAATAAAAATATACCATTCCAATAGACTCATGTTATTCTCATAAGTGTGATGAATGTCCCTAATTGCAAAGAGCAAAGATTCCCATGGACAGGAACAAGCACTGCACTAAGACTATATTCATACACTAAGATTCCTATGGACAGGAACAAGAAGACACTAAGACTATTCCTTATACGAAAACAACCAAATTTGCCTAGTTCACTTGCTGAAACTGCAATACTAAATGATAGCAGGAGTCATGTTTCATTGCTCAAAGTTCTTTCACTCACGCAGTCCATCCCCATGACAACCATCCAGGCCAAACATAATTTTCTGTACAAGCAAGTGCATTATAAGTAAAGTGGTTTCTCTGTAATCCATTTTTACTCAACTGTTGGCTTGTTCTTGTTAACAAGAAATAAAGGCTTACCTCCTACCCAGAGGGTCCCGAGGCAAAGGCTCGACACCATTTGGCTGGGGAGGGCCTCCACCAGCAGCAGGTACATCACCGACAATGTTTCCATGTTGTATGTCACCAGCAATAGCTTGTGCAGGCTCCTTTACAGAGGGGGCTCTTTCAGGACGCATGTTAGGGAACCTCTCCCATGCCCATAACTATTATACATGTTATTTTATGAAAAGGATCAATGACAGGATACCGTAGATATAGAGAAAGAAGGAGATTATCAAGTTGGCTTAGCGTACCTGCAACATAATCAGGGGTCCCCCAATCTCATATGCTGAATCCCTGCTTGCTCGACACATCTCACGATACAAGTAAGATAGAGCTGCACTGCCCCAACTACGCCTACTCGCAGCACTAAGATCTTGAAGCAAAGTTAGGTACATAAGAGGGACCCTACTTCCCGATAAGTTTGGGAACAAAACGCCACCAATCAAGGCCAATATAAGAGCCCTAGCATGCTGTTCTACAGTGTCATTGTCTGAACCCTCTGGTAACACCATGAATTGATCCATTAGCCAGCGAAGTTGTATTGACCCACCACGTATGACAGTTTCAGGTGGTCTGACCCCTAACCATATTTGACAATACTCCTGCCACGCATCTGTGGAACGTACGATGTCAACACCTGTAACAGCATCACCATCAACAGGTAGCCCAGACAACACCGACACATCCTGTAATGTAATTGTAGCCTCCCCAACACGAAGGTGAAATGTATGGGTCTCAGGCCGCCATCGCTCAATCAGTGCTGTGATGAAAGCATGGTCAAGTCTAACCTCCATGATCCGATAAAGACCATAAAAACCAACTCGCACCAAGTACTGCATAATACGCACGTGGGGCTCCATCCTCCGATTGCCACCGTGATCCCGAAGTAGTGGGCCTAAGGCTCGTCGGCATTTCAATAGCTTATCAACCTGCAATCATTTTCTATATTAGTTCAACTAATAAGAAATCATTAAAGATGATGGCACGCAGTCCACGTTGCAAATCAAGTACCTCTCCATCCCAGACACGGTTGGAACGATGACAATGCTGCAAATGTAATACACGAGGATCGACAGGCCCTGGATGTACTAAATGATCCACAACATCTTCCTGTCTTGGTCCCTCCATCTCTATGAAAACCAATGCATATTTTACATAAATTAAACTGAAAAAAATCAATACAAGAAATATTAATAAACTGATTACAAGGTCTTCATATTTGATTCAAGTTTTGTCACGTAAAATCTTTAGAGACATCAGCTCACTTCTCATACAAATTTTTGCTTCGCATTTGTTCATCGTTTCAGTGAGTTGTTGTTCATTTACTCAGTGAATCATCACACACTTCTGGGCTGCTGAGGTAGCTGCTTCCAATGGCTAAAAATTAGCATATTCTGTTACTTCCTCTCTCATTCTCTACCAGTGAGGTAGAACTTCAGTTGAAGATCTTCCAATTTCTCATTTTCTTCCTTACTAAACTTCTTACCCAGAGTAAGAAAACTAACTGAATAAGTGAGTTCACCAACATATGATGCTGTGCTCGACAAACAAACAAGTATGATGACTTCACCAGCATTTTCCCCTTTCTTCTCTTGGAAGGAGACAAGAAAAATGTAAATGAAAAGAGTAAATGTCACTCGAAGAACAAATGAAATTGATTATTGCAAACAAAGTTGCCTGCTGAAGTGGCAACCAACCAAGGAGAATGTAAACATCTAAGTCAAATGCTATGGAATGAGAGAAATGTTAACCTGCAACTTGTGATGAAAAGCTATTTCACTTGCATTCCAACATTATGTGGATATGTCTATGTGGAGTTTTTTGACTTCCACCTTTCAAAGGTTTCAACACTACTTTAATTTAAATGCATGGCAAAATAATTTCAACCAAAAGACTACATTCTTGGTACAAAAGTTTGACAAAACTATACAACATACACAATAACAACAAAAAGGATGGGAGCCACTATTGTCAAGTGTCACTCCCTCCATGAGCTGTTTTCTTTGCGTGACATGTACGCCTATCGTGGCCAGTATTTTTACATAATCCACACCGCTTCGGCTGTCGCTCTAGACGAATATCCATTTCATTACGCAAACGGACTGATCTTGGTCGACCTTTCCCTCTATTTACAGCAGGGGGCATGAATATACAGCCAATCCACTCCTCCCAGAAATCTGGATGCTCTAGTGGTTGAAACATTTCAGCCCATATCTTTCTATATTCGCAAACCGAAAAATAAGGACTGATAAAGGCAGAAGGATCTAGTTTTGCCACTGCACAACATGCTAGAACATGGGAACATGGAATGCCGTATGTCGTCAACTTCCCGCATGTGCATGTTTTATCTTGAAGTCGCACAATCTGTTCATTTTGGCCACGCCTATTTTTCACCAAAAAATCCCCCCGATCACCGGTTGTGTTATAAGGTTGCACAAACATAGAACCAATTTTCCTTTTCGCTTGTTGAATTGCAAGGATGGTGGAAGGCACGTAATGCAATTGATCTGCCACAGAGGCTGCCCCAAGGTTTCTTCTCAAGTTAAAGTAATGAACACAGCGATGAAAAGAGGTTTGGACTAATGCTGTGATAGGTAAGCCTCGAGATCCTTTCAAAACACTGTTAAACACTTCAGAAATATTGGTCGTTACCATTCCAAAACGTTTACCACCGTCATGTGCAAGTGTCCATTGTTCAACGGGTATCTCATCACACCACTTCTTTGCTTCTACAGAAAGTTTTCGGATCTCTTCCATCAACTTGTTGAACTTGCGAACTTGAGTAGCCTTCCCAGCAGCCCAAAGAAGCTTCTTAAGCTCCGCACTACTGAATTTCTTTGTAAAATTGCTACGAATATGTCTCAACAGAATCGGTGATGGGCATAAGGTGGCTGCCATAATCGATTTTTTCTCACAGTGCTTAATATACCGGGATGACGATCTGAGATCAAGCAAACGTCCTTATAGCTAGGGACAACGTGATCTCTGACATGTTGCAAAAACCAACTCCAGCTATCATGGTTCTCCCCTTCAACGATAGCAAATGCAAGCGGCAAGATTTGATTGTTTCCATCCGCTGCTACGGCAATTAACATAGTACCTAAGTACTTCCCATGAAGAAATGTGCCATCAATGCTAATAACAGGACGACAGAACCTAAACCCCATGATGCATGGCCTAAATGCCCAAAAAACTCGTTTAAAGCGTATTGCATTAATTTCTCCACAAGCTTTTGGGTCGTATTCAACAATGGTGCCAGCATTGTACTTTTGGATGGCTGCCAAAAATCTTGGCAATATCCGATATGACTCTTCCCAATTCCCAAATAAGTTTGCAATAACCGCAACTTTCGCCTTCCACGCCTTTTTATATGAAATAGTGTATTCAAATTTCTCCTTCACAGCTGCAATTAAGGAGCTAATTCTAACCATCGGATCGGCTTCAACTATATTGCGAATTGCATCCGTAATCAGTCTATAGTTTAGATGGTGTTGGTCTTGGTTCAAGGCCTTCCGCAATGGACATATATGAGGTCCTTGATACCGTGTAATTTCAAAATGTCCATGGCTCTTCTTACATGTTGCACGTAGCTGAAAATTACACTTATCGGGAAACTTACATTTCAAAGCCACCATAGTTGGGATAGACTTCTTTACCTTGTAAACCAAATTATGCTTGACGTGGTACCTTAAAATAGCCTTCACAAACTCATCTTTATCCTTGAAGATTAGGCCCACTCGTAGCTCATCGTGCTCGGGATGCCATACTCTAGCATCATTACTTTCTAGAGGACTTGTAATAACTGCAGCCGGTGCCGAATCAATGTCCGTGAAAAAGTGCTCTTTAGGCTCGTATAGATGTCTCTGAACTTCCATATCAGTGCTTATACCGTTAACATAATCCTCCCCGTCGTCATATTCATTCAGCCTCTCCATGAATGCATCTTCTTCGCCCTCCGAATCTGTCTTCTCATGTTCATTATCTATAATAGCAGGTTCAATGATGGCCGATGCCTCACTCCGCAAATCAATCATGATATCTAGTGGGAAAAGCAAAGATGAAACACGACCAGTCACACCTACACCTTGAGGCGTGACTTTCGAAGGCCCACCACAGTAACTCGCTCCGATATCGTTGTCTACGAGTGATGAAATCGAACTTTGTGTGGGATGATCACCAATGTCCAACAAGGTAGAATCCCTTATGGGTGTGGACAAGTCATGTCGTGGAGGAGATAGCCCGTCACCATTCGATGCAGGGATTTGGGTATATGAACCATATCTAATGACAATAGCCTCCATCTCAATAAATAACTCAATGCTACTCAACTGCGAGAACTGAGATTGGAGATCAAACATGGCTTCTACGTCTCCATCATCCTCAATCGGTACTCTGATATAACATGTCTTTGCACCGACTCCAACCATTCGCGGATACCTACAACTCAACTTCAACCTAACATGTTCTTTGTCCGCTCTTATGCAACTATACAACTTATCCATCAAGCAATTAAATGTCCAGTTACCCTCCACCTTGATCAACTTTTTTGGTCCACAATCATAGGAATAACCATCTGAATCTTCTATTATATTCCCTCCCCAATAACACAACAGCCTTGCAGAAGGAGCCATGACGAACCTTCAGCATTCGCATAGAAATATAGTTAATTTTTCTATGCAATCCATGTATCATTACATATAAAACAGGATATGTTAATTGGTCCCCTTAATAAACAGCATAGCTTTAAATGTATCTCAATGTTTATCAGAGAAAAAAAGGGTGATAAAAGAAGCACCACCCTGCAATATGTCTTAAGTAAACCAGTAACTCATTTGCAATCAATAATTTATTCAGGTGCTTAAATGACGGCATAGCTTCGGAGAAAAGCGATTATTTGGCTGTCAAACGCTATTAAAGCTGGTCAACACGTCAATGACGCATACGAGTTCATTGGTGTCTATGTAAAATTATTAAGAGACAAGAGTACATTGCTCACTTGTCCTCCCAAAGCATACTCTTGCAGTACGAGCAAGAAAAACTTGGTAACAAACAGACATGTCCATAAAATAAATATGCAGCAACTCCATATGAAGGGAAACAAAGCTAATGCTTTAGGCCACTGAACTAGAACTTTGAAGCTGAACAGCCCCAAATCAGCCAATTAAATATTCCTCTTTGTTATTCCTAAACCATAATCCTAGCTTCTCAATTCCAAATCATATTATCTTCAGCCCTAGTCCACCATCTTTGAATAGGACAGCCTTAAAGATCCCTCTTAAGGTACCTAACTACAACAATACACCATGGGACCTCATCCTGGTATTCCTTAGTAAGCTCGCCCTCAACCAAGGTTAAGAGATATGTGCTAAAAGCTGGCCCCTTTGGCGAATTGAGATCGCAATTGGGAACTCACAAGTCATTGGGTGCATTTTTCGTACACTTCTAGTCGCTTCATCATCAATATCCTTAGTCACATCAACACTCTTTTTCGAATTATTGCACGAGGATTCTAGTAAGTTAGTTTCACAGTAGTTGCTATCATGACACCAAAACCAATCTAATACTAGGACTCGATACCTAAATAAGCAACTGAAACTCCAGTGTAATTCCACATCCCTCAACCCTTTTAAGAAATTGCAGTCAGTAAAATCAATGTCATGGCAGCTGAGAGCTTCTTTCACAACAAACTTTTTGATGGTTTCATAAGAAATGAAAAGTTTCATAGTTTTGTTAAAAGTTTGCTGAATCTCACCTCTGAAAATCTAACAGCTTGGCCATGAGAAACTTGCTGTAACTTACATATAATTTAAATAGTTGCTGAGATAACAAACTGTATATCACCAATTGTCTATTTGTAGCTAAAAAGTTAAGACTCTACAATGCAGAAAAAGTTTAAAATTTCCTACAAAAACTATGAGAACTTTAAAAAGTTTAAAATTTCCACAGCAGCTACGTAATAGGGTTGAACTACACCTGGATATATTTGGACAAGAAATCAAGTCTAGAAAAGAAGGAGGAATCACTCAGCACTTTATCGTCAAGCAGATAACTGAATTATTCAGCTATGCAAGAGTAGGATAGATGTTGTTTTCAGCAGAAAATGAAAAATTAGAAAGAACATGCCACTTGGTTAACTACTTCTGAGCAACATGTGCGAGAAAAGAAACAACTTACAATTGGAGATTACTTCAATAAATTAGAGTAACACCTTTTTCTAGCAATGCCTTAGCTTCACTAATGAGCATAAGAGAACCTTTTAAAGCCATTCTAAATCTCAAAATAAGGGTTGACACCCTTTAGTTCCAGAAACCCCACAAAAGTCTCACTCTAGTACCCAATCGTTCATTCTTGACTCTTAAAGGCCTGAATTCCTTTTTAGTCAACACCGGAGTACCTCGTCACACTTTGCATCAAAAAGTTAACGAATCCCTCTTAAATGTAGACAAGTTAAGAAATATTTTTTCTTTTCTAAACAGGGCAAAGACAGGACATGTCTTTGTTATTCCTAAACCATAATCCTAGCTTCTCAATTCCAAATCATATTATCTTGAGCCCTAGCCCACCATCTTTGAATAGGACAGCCTTTAAGATCACTCTTAAGGTACCAAACTACAGCAATACACCATGGGACCTCATCTTGAGATCACAGTTGGGAACTCACAAGTCATTGGGTCAATTTTTTGTACCCTACTGGTCGCTTGGTCATGAATATCCTTAGTCCCACAAGCACTCTTTCTCTTTTATGATAGCAACACATTGCTATATACTTGAGCTGGAATAGGCATCAATAAGAACAAAAAATAGGTGTGTGAGGGGACACACGGCTCGTCTCGAGAACAAATCCTTTCTTTTGCCCTTGGGCATTAAGGAAGGCAGGATGGAAGAGGCATTCCTCAACTCACCAAATTTGACACAATTTCTCAAATTCAATAAATAACCTTGACAGTAACAATCAATGAAATTGGTGCGAAAAAATAGAAAGGAGAACTCACGTTTCTAAATTGGCTGGAGCGTAGATGTTGCTTGATTGGGCCTGTCAAACTTTGCCCTAATCCCAACAGTGAATTAGCTAACGAGCTTGAAATTTTGCTCTAATCCCAGAATTGGGATACCCAGCAATGCGGTTTAAAGAGAACAGAAGAAAGAAGGAAGAGAGAGAGAGAAGAAACTCACCTATTGCCAGCTACAGTGTAGAACCGTGACACAGGAGCAAGGGAGGAGAAGAAAGGAGCAAGGAGGAAGAAGGAAGGAGGACGGAGGACGGAGGAAGGAATAGTCAAAATGGGTTCAGAGGTTCTCAATTGCGCGCCATTTTTCCTTACCGTTTCTCCGTCTTTTTTTTTTCCTTTTCGCGAGTTTTCTTATATTTTGAGAAAGTATGTAAAAAAAATAATAAAATGAAAACGTTCTTTCAAAGCACGATTTCTCGGTTGAAATCTCACTTTAGAACAGCGATTTCCAAAAAGGGGTTACTCGGGTAAATAAGGTTCAAAATGGGGTAAAACGGTAATTAAGTTCGAAAATTAGGTCATTAAGGGAAAAAACTCCCAATTATTATGCACTAGTTAAAGTGACTCAGCGTTTTTGAAAGAAACATTAAAAAAAAAAATTGCTATTTTCATGTCTTGAGCCTCGCATAAGTGATTATTTGCACTGTGCAACTTAAACTTTTGGAGAATGAGTTCACCGATATTTTTTTTTTTCTAACCATATGGATACTCACGCGCAAACTCTTAGTTGCGAGCCTTTAATTGTACATGAATAGATAAATTAAGGTGTAACATCTCAAAGTACAGAAATAAATAGAATGCAAATGATATTGTAGTAAAAGAGGACCAACTATACAAATAGAAGAATTGAATCTAAGGCATTATCAAACTAGAGTTCTGATACAACATTAAGCTATCAGTTATTCTAAAATTTTAAACTTTTAAAAAATAGGTCCAAAAATGTTATCATGTTTAAACACATCGAAGGAAAGGAAAAAGCTCAACAGATTAGACAAATTAATGTAGGAATCATTTTATGCCTGCATGCCTTTCTGTTAATGTAATACCCCATATAATATATAATTAATTATTTTAATTCTTGGGCTACTTTTAAAGTTTTAATAATATTTTGAAATTCCTTTTGAATAAGTAACATATCTTTAGGGGCCTTTGGAGTAATTTACCAAGTTTAGAGAAATAAAAAGACTGGTTAGTTTGTGTTTTATCGTTAAATTGAGTCTGATCTTTTAGATAGAGGAGAAGAAAGAGAAAATTAGGGCTTGAGGATTTCAACCTTCTACTCACAATTGGTAAGTGATCGATCATAAACCTTAATCAAAATATAATTGATTTGAAGATTTTAATCTTAATGGTTGATTTTATTAATTAGGTTTGATACTTTCGGAAGGTTACGCAACTTTGCGAATCTTGTTGCGTGAATTGAGGTAAGGGTTACATTCATAATACCCCTTCTTAGATTTTTACTGTAAAGATTGTACACGTTATCTCCCTTTCGAATTCGTAAAACCCATGTGTTAAATTGAATTGCTCCGACTTTTGTCATTAGCGTTAAGTTCATACTCTTTAAAGGAAAAATATTTGCATATGAATTCGTTTCCGTGCCTCAAAATTTGCGTCAGCTTCTCTTGCGTTCTTGAGTCCATTAGTCTGACAGGTATACATCAGCCGTTAAATGCTGGAACCAACTTTTATATCTTTGAATCATGCTTATATTTACTCGTGGTTGTTATTCCTTTTCTCATTAGACATAACTGTTTTTCAACTCTCCAAGAATTCTCAAAGTTGTTCCTGTACGTCTAGGTGGTGTCCTTTTTCCTTAATACAAAGCCATGTGTCACCCTTATGATGGTCATGACATATTATGTTTTCTTTTACTCCATATTTTGTTATTTTATAGTTCTGTGATCATACGAACTCGGTTTAAAGCAATTTTGCTTCCATTGAATTCGTCTTTTCGTACTCTTCGATTCGAGTCTAATATCGAGTATTTTCAGAAATCGTTGAACGATCCTTTTTGAAATTTAAAGTTTTGATGTTTTGCGGTTCTTGTGCGTTTGAGATATTTTGAAGTCCATTGGACCCTTTTGAATTGAACTAATGTTAGAACCTTCACGTACTTAGGTTAACGTGATGCCATGACATGATATGGCAATTGCTACCGGTATGCAACTTTGACTTAGAACATTCGCGTGCTTAGGTTAACGTGTTTTACAGTCACGTGTTACGTGATTGTATTGTTTTGATTATTAGTTCAATTATTTGATTATGACCTTTTGACTTTGATTCGATCTTTGATGGGTTAATATCCCGTAATGAGATTTGTCGTGCCAAGATTAACTATCGTCTTTGCACCTTGTTTTCATATGTTTCGTTTTGACTCAGCTACATATTATTGGATACATGCGTTGTACTCTGTGGGTGTGTGCGTGTGATCTTTACTGGGCTTTGTGCTCACCCCCCTTTCTCTTCACATTTTAGGTATTTAAGCTGAGACATCAGTAGAGGAGTTATCTATAAGCATGAGTCAGAATTGTTATTTAATTGTAGACTCTTTTTAGTGACTTGAAAATGAGAACTTGTAATAGTTGGATTAAGTAGCTTTTGGTAACCCCAATCTTTAGGCAGTAATTATTATTGTCAGATTTTCGCTGCATTTATTAGACGTTGATGATGAATACAAATGCTATTGATTTGGGTTATATTTGGAGCTCTGATTATCATTTTGAGGTTATGTTCTTGGTAAAATTCATTGGGTACTATATTTCCGGTAAGTAGGAATATTTTGAAATAGTATGTGTAGGTCCGCCTCCGGGTCGGGGCGTGACAGTAACCCACTTTCCCATCTCATTTTCTCTGTTGTAACTTTACCTTTAGATCAATTTTTTTTTCCTTTTTCTTTAGGCTCTCCTTTCTATCATTGGTTGGTGCCTCTTCTTCTATATAAGGAAAATTTGTGGAAACAACAGGCATTGCCAGGAACAATTCTTAGCAAGAGACAATGAGAGTCTCTCGATTCTGAGCTTATTTTGCACCTCACTCTAATTCTCCTTTTCTGTCACGTTTGTTCCAAATTTGCCACCGCAGCACCTGTCTTGCCTCAAATTGATGGTATATCGGCCATAAATTCTCAAAGTCTTCATATGCGTACGACTTGCTTTTGGTTCTTTGTTGATTGTTGAATTCTAGGCTTTTTCTCACTAGCATGATCTCTCTCTCCTATTTTTTTATATTATTATTATGGTACTCTTTCCCTTCAGAAGAGAAGAAGTAAAAAAATTTAAGACCATTCCTTGTGAAGTTTTGAACCTACACGATACTATTTTCACCCCTAATATGCTAACATATTCTTTTATTTGTTACTAAAAGGTTATCACTTGCCATTAAACTCATTATAGTTGCAAAAAAGAAGGTGAAAACATACAAGAATGAAAATAACATTTTTCATGCAAATATTGTACGTTTATTTAAATACAAAACGAGGAAGGGAGTACGGGGTCTAACCTAATCCTTGTCAATGAATCCGATAGTAAGAGGATTTGATTGGGTTGGATTGAGTCGATGGTGAATTCAATCTGAACCAAAACCAAGAGCATATAATATATTTTGGATTGGATCGATAATGGATTAAATTTGAACTAGATTCAAGAGTTTAAATAATATGTAATAGTTTATTGGCAAAACCCTGATGAAATTATGTTTTGACCCACAGATATTTGGTATCTTTTGTTTTGGACCCCTTTATGTTACCAAAGCTAGTTCGTGTGAAGGTCAAGTTTAGAAAGTTACAAAAAAAGGAAAACTTATTAGAGTGTGTTTGGAACCATGGAATTGATGGGATTTCATTTCAAATCCTCAAAGTTTGTTGTTTGGAACACTAAAAAAAGAAATTGGAATTGAATTTCATTGGATTTGACTGGATTTGTTTTTATAGTGTGAAATCCGATGAAAAATGGTCGGATTTCATGGGATTTCGATTTACTTGAATTAAAAGTAACTATTTACCTATCTTACCCTTTTTCTGGATCTCTCAAACAATAAACCCACCACCACTGTCTTCATTGCCGCTATCGCCACATCAATTTTACTACAACCACTACTGCCATCACCACCACCGCTGCCGTCGCCGCCACCACTCGTGCCATTGTTATCGCCGCCGCCACTACTATTGCCATCAGCACCGCCACCGCCACTATCACCACCATCACTACTACCATCATCGCCGCTACCACCACCACTGCCATCGCTGCCACCATTACTGCCATCACCACTGCCACCGTCATTGCCACCGCCGCCCCCACTGTTGCCATCACTCCCGCCACCACCATTACTACCACCACCAGCACTACCAACACTACCACAGTCGCCACCACTACTGCCACCACCGTCGGCACCACCACCACCGCCATCATTACTGTCACCACCGCAATCGCCACCACTACTGCCACCACTACCACTGCCACCATTATCACTGCCGTCGCCACCAATACTAACACCACCGTTGCCATCGCCGCCACCATTACCATCACTTGACCACCCCACCATCACTACCACTGCCACCAATACCACCACCGTCCCTGCCACTACTATCACCACCATCGCCACAGTCGCCAGCACTATTGGCGTCACTTCTCCACCGTCAGTTACACCTTGTTACACCTCAATACCACCACCATTAACATCACTTAACCACCCCCACCACTTCCACCGTCGATGATGCTACCCACACGGGTGCCTCCACCACCACCACCATGTGGTGGCGGCACTAGCACACTTAAAATCACTTACTGTAATTCATTTTTCATCATAAGTCAAGGATATAATTATCCAAAATTTTATTACCTTTCCATTTCTTTTGTTCTCTAGACACAAAATAGGAATTCTGTGATTTGAATATCCTTTTGTTCCAAACAAAAAAAAGTGAATTGAATTCCAAATTCAATTCTAAATTTGAAATTCAAATCCTAAAAGAAGTGGTTCCAACAGACCGTTAGTGTTTGACTTTCAAAAAGTGCTTGTAGTTATGGGACAAAGGGGGGTAGTGAGGCAGAGTTTGTGCATTGTGTGGTTGGAACTACGATCCTTTACTGTACAGTCCCTTTGTTGCATTAAAATAAAATGCATGTTAACGAGAAAAAATTGTCATAAATTTTAGCAACAACTATAAAATAGTTTTCATTTGTAATCTTTTGTTACCAAAGCTTTAACATCAAAGACGCGTATGTGTATTTGAATCGGTGGGTACGATTACGTTTAGGTAAATGGATTAAGATCAAGTATAGTTCAAGATTGGTGATCCAATTCGACCCAATTCAACTTTAGTTTTCTTGGGTTGGATTTTTTTTCTAGTCTAATCCAATGAATTCACTAATACGTGTAGTATAGATGCGTAAAACCATTCAACAATAGAATGAAAAGAATGGATCCATCAAATTACAGTAGAAATCTTTGGCTTCTTAAATTTGCTTGACATGACATAGCTTTTTTCCATTACTAGGGCTGCAATTTGGGCGGGCTGGACGAGCCTAAAGGTCAGACCATGCCTAGCCCACGCTCAAAAACTCGTGTTCGTGCCCATCTCAGCCCATCTACAGGCCAATTAATATATGTTAATGCCTAACCCATCAAAATTTTGATAGGCACATGCTGAACATGAACTGTCCACGGGCTGTCCATGGTTTTATATTAGTTTTTGTTTACTTAACTTTAACGCGTATCAATATCATTCAAGTCTACTAATTAATCATGACTTTTTGTTTATATATTTTTAAGCATATCATTTACCATTGAAGTCTACTAATTTCATGATAATAAAGAAAAGTATTGTGAAGTCTCAAAATAAATTTAGTCATAAGCATGGAAACAAGTTTCAGAACAAATTAGAATAGGGAAAATTACACAAAACTCCCCTGAGGTTTGCTTTAATTACAATCAGTTCCTACTAACTTTGATGATTACACTAACCTACACTTTTTTATTTTCCCGTTAACAACTCTAAAAGAATAGACGAAAAGACGATAATATCCATCATAAACAAAAAAAAAATTACCCAGTCATTTCCTTTTTCCACCACTGTCCATGGCTCTCTCTCTCTCTCTCATACACACATTACACATCACACAGACGAATACAACTCATCCAGCAGTAGACACACAACTCACAACATCGGCCACTGATGGCCCACGAGACGCCACCGCCAACCGCCCAACTGTCGGCCACTCACGGCCCCTGAGATGCCGCCGCCAATCTCCCAACCGCCGACAATCGATAGCCCATAGGAGACTCCTGCTCGCCGTCGTTTACCATCTCAAGCGAGGGCTAAGGGCCACCATCGATCTGCCTACCCACGACCGTCGACCCTCTTCGGCTGTCACGACAGGCCAATAGTGCCCCAAGCACCGCCACCAGATGCCCAACCGTGTAAGATCTCAGCTGATCTTACTCCTAGAATTTCTGTAAATCTAAGCAATTTGAGTGCTAAGTATCAGAATGGAAGAAATATACAGCAGAGTAGAGAGAATTTCAGGAAGAAGGAGATTGAGGGAATATTTCTTTTCAATTCATGCCTTCACCAATTTCGTCATCCCCCTTATAAGGCGGTTACAACCGATTCTCCTAACAAACTCTCTCTTCTAGAAGGAGAATAAAGAGAAATAAAGATAACAGAAAGTCTGGAAGGGATAAACCCCCCATTCCAGTAATTGTAACGATTCTAACTAATCCTTCTAAATCTCTGTCCTAATCGTCTGTAACTAGTAATTAACCCATGTCTAATAGATGCCAACTCAGCAAATCCTTCTGGTGATTAGTGCTTCCACGCGACCCACGCGTCTGTCTTTTATTGCTCTTCAACTACTTCACGCGCTCCCTCCTTCTGTGAATATGTCTGCGTGTGGTCCACTTGCTCACTTCCTCCTTTGGTACTGCAATTTCCATCCTTTGCCTGAGCTGCTGATCTCCCTTTGATTCTAATTCTGAGTGGATGTCTGGATGATAAATCCATGACATTCCTTCCCCCTTCAAAACCAACCTCCTTTTCCCCTGCAAACCCTGGAAATCTGTTCTTGACTACCTCCCAGTCCTCCCAAGTAGCTTCATTAACTGGGAGATTAAACCATTCCACTAGGACTTGTGACACACAGGTTTGACCCCTTTTTATCATTCTATGTTCCAGAATTCGAGTAGGTTCCATCAGCATCTGACCTTCATGATCTGTAGGAGGTAAGGTAGGTGAGGTTGGTATCTTGTTCCCAGTAGCTGCCTTGAGCAGTGACACATGGAAAACTGGGTGAATGAGGAGGTAGGTCTAGTCTGTAAGCCACCTTGCCAACTTTAGCCAGAATTGTAAATGGTCCATAGTACTTAGGTGCCAACTTAAGACTCCTTTTCAAGGCCAGACTGGTCTGCCTGTAAGGCTGTAATTTCAAATACACTTGCTCTCCCACCAAAAAGTTTATGTCACTTCTTTTCTTGTCTGCATACCCCTTCATTCTATTTCGTGATTCCTCTAAATTTCTCTTGAGCAAGCTCAAGACCCTTGACCTGTCAGCCAAATAAGAGTCTACAGAAGCAATGTTGGTAGTCTCACTAGGACCAAGTCCCAATGGCTTAGGGGCATAACCATATAAAGCTTGGAAGGGAGTCATTTGAAGAGAGGTATGGTAATTGATATTATACCAATACGCTGCCAGGGTAAGCCATTTGCACCAAGTTTTGGGCTTATCTCCACAAAAGCACCTCAAGTATGTCTCTAGGCATTGATTCACCCTTTCTGTCTGCCCATCACTCTATGGATGATAGGCTGAACTCATCTGCAGCTTGACTCCTAATAAAGCAAATAACTTCTGCCAGAATTGACTGATAAATACACTTCCCCTGTCACTAATGATATTGTCAGGGGTCCCATGAAGTTTGAAAATGGAGTCAAAGTACACTTGAGCCACCTCTTGTGCCGTGTAAGGATGGCTTAGGGGTATGAAATGTGAGAATTTGCTTAGTCTGTCCACTACCACTAGGATAACTTCCTTGTGTTCAGACTTGGGGAGGCCTTCCACAAAGTCCATTGAGATACTGCTCCAAAATTGAGAAGGAATTGGCAGGGGTTGAAGGAGGCCAGGATAAGCAACATTTTCATGTTTGTTTTGTTGGCATACCTCACACCCTTTAACCCATTCCTTGATGTCCTGTCTTAAGGAAGGCCAGTGGAATATAGCTGAAATTCTTTTGTGGGTGGCTGAGATGCCTGAATGCCCTCCAATGCCAGAAGAGTGGAGGGTTTGGAAGACTTGGAACCTCAGTACCTTTTCCTATCCAATGCAGATTTTCCCCCTGTACCTCAAGATGTCTTGCTCATAGGTGAATTCAGAAGTGGCATAAGGTTCCAAGGTAAGCAATTGAATCTGCTCAGTGATGTACATGTCCCCTTGATAGCTATCTCTAACTTCAGTCAACCATACTGGGGTGATATATGAGATAGCCTTGCATTCACCACTACCTTCAGCAGTTTCTGGCAACCTGGACAAAGCATCTGCAGCCCCCATTTTCAGCCCCTGCCTTGTAGTGAATTGTGAAAGTGAAACCTAATAACTTGGAAAGGCACTTCCTCTGCAGCAAGGATGTGACTCTTTGCCCCAATAAGAACTTCAAACTACAATGGTCAGTCATGATTGAGAAGGGTTGGATACTAAGGTAAGTATGCCAATGCATGACTGCCTGTACTAAAGCCATCAGTTCTTTCTCATAGGTAGATATAGACAAAGCCCTGGGTCCAAAAGCCTTGCTAAAGAAAGCTAGGGGTCTACCATCTTGCATTAATACTGCTCCCATTCCCTGATCACTTGCATCAACTTCGACTGTGAATGGCACTGTGAAGTTTGGTAATGCCAACACTGAGGCACTAACCATAGCTACCTTAAGCTTATCAAAAGTTGTTATAGCCTCTGGTTCCCACTTGAAGTTGTTCTTCTGCAAAAGCTTAGTCAGCGGTTTACTAATTATTCCATATTTTTGGATGAACTTCCTGTAATACCCCGTTAGGCCCAGGAAGCCCCTTAGCTGCTTCAGTGTTTTTGGCAAAGACCAGTTCACCATGGTTTCTATCTTGCAGGGATCAGCAGACACTCCCTCCCCAGAGACTAAATGCCCCAAATACTCCACTGTTGGAACAGCAAAGGTGCATTTAGACTGCTTGGCATAAAGCTGGTGATGCCTTAGAGCCTGCAGTACTGTGCTGAGGTGTTGTATATGTTCCTCCAGGTTCTTGCTATACACTAAAATGTCATCAAAGAAAACTAATACAAAATTTCTGAGATAAGGCTTGAAAATGTCATTCATGGTAGATTGAAATGTAGCTGGTGCATTTGTTAATCCAAACGGCATCACTTTGAATTCAAAGTGTCCGAAGTGGGTTGTAAATGCTGTTTTAGGTATATCAGCTGGGTTAACCCTTACCTGGTGATACCCACTCCTTAAGTCCAGCTTGGAAAACACCTTTGCCCCATGAAGCTCATCCAAGAGATCGTCCACAACTGGGATGGGGTATTTGTTCTTGACTGTGAGCTTATTTAGGCCCCTGTAGTCTATGCACATCCTCCATGTACCATCTTTCTTCTTTACTAGTAATACTGGGGAGCTGAAAGGAGATGAGCTAGGTTGTATGATGCCTGAATCCAGCATCTCATGGACAATCTTTTCTACCTCACTTTTCTGATTGTATGGCAGTCTGTAGGGTCTGATGCTTATGGGCTGGGAATTGGGGATTAGGGGAATGTGATGGTCTTGTGGCCTCACAGGGGGTAACCCCTTTGGCTCGCTAAAAACATCAGCGAAGGTATGAAGTAATGCAGTAAGTTGGGGGTCTTGGTTGTTACCTGATGGTAGAGTGGTCAGAGTGTAAACCTGCCCACACACAGTCCTTGGGTTGTGAGCTAGATATTTGAACATCCCTTCAGCTGACCATAGCTTTACTTCAGTATTCCCATCCCCTCCTTGGAGAGTGATGGTCTTTCCCTGCCTTGTGAATGTCATGGTCATGGCTTGGAAGTCGAACTGTACCTGGCCTAGTGTCTTAAGCCATTGTAGGCCAAGTACACAGTCACAGCCCCCCAAAGGTAATAACATCATGTTGGAACTGAAAACTTGGTCCTGTAAAGTCCAGGAAAAAGCTGGACACATAGAGTCACTGGTGACCCTGTTCCTATCAGCCACCATAACAGTCATTGGGGAAGTAGGTACTGCTACACCACCTAGCTTATCAACTGTGTTGGGGTCAATGAAATTATGGGTTGACCCCGTGTCAATGAGTATGGAGAACATCTGGTTGTGGTGTTTGCCCCACAGTTTGAATGTATTGGGTGAAGATGTGCCTGTTATGGCATTCATAGTAATTTCAACCATGTCTTCCTCATTGTGCACCGCAGCCTCTACTTGAGCAGGCATCTCCTCGTCATAGATAGGTGGAGTGTCCTCCTCTCCTTCCTCATCCACTATTAGCATAGACACTTGTCTGTGCTTACATGTGTGAGCTGGTGTGAACACTTCATCACACCAGTAACACAAGCCCTTTTTTCTTCTTTCATCAAAGAAACCCCTGTTGAACCTGTGGGTGGGGGCCTGATTTGGTGTGGGGAGTAAACCTTTTTGTGGTGGGCAAAGTGTATTTGGGTAGTGAGAGGCAAGTGGTAAGGCTTGGGCAGGTTTACTTTTCCAATTGGAGGTAGTAGTTGGTGGTTTTGCAGGGCTGGAGTTATTCGAAGCTGATTGTGTCCTAGAAATGGTTCTTGGGCTGTGCCACATATTATGCAAGCTGGCCTCCTGTTTTCTTGCAAGAAAAATAGCTCGTGACAGGTCCTCCACATCAAATTTTTCCACCTCCAATCTGATATCATCTTTCAGTCCACTTACAAAACTTTGGATAAAGTAGTTCTCCTCAAACTTACACCCCTCACTCACTAGGATGGATCTGAGTGTTTTAAAATCGTTATAATACTGCTCCACAGTGGTAATCTGCCTCAACTTATGGAATTCTCCAATGATACTCTCCCTAAACAGGCTAGAAAATCTAGCATGTAGGTCTCTGATAAAGTTAGGCCATGACACTATCCCTTTAGCTTTTATGTACGTCCCAAACCAGAACTCTGCTTGGCCATCAAAATGAACCGAGGCAAAACTCACCTTGTATTGTTCCTCCACATAATTAAATTCGAAGTACTTTTCTGCTTTTCGTACCCACCCATATGAATCTTTACCATAGAACCTATGGAACTCTAGCTTAGGTAATCTTGGAGGGGGTGTACCTGTAGTCGTATGTTGATATTCGCTGTACCCCTGCTCAGGTTCCCTGCTCAACTTGGATTGCCTAGATCCTGAGCCAGAGCTCTCTCCTTCCCTATGGTGAATCAGCTGGCTCATCATTTGCCGCAGCTCAGTCAGGCCTTGCCTCACAATGGGTAACTCATCCCTTAATTGGTCTACGGATAACTTCAAGTTTGAGATTTCAGAAACAGATTCCCTCAAACCCACCAATTGATCATCTATTGCTCGGAAGTGATCTGCAAATTGAGCCTCCATTAGGCTCACATGCTCATCCAATTGGTGTTGCTTGCCTTGCCTTGTGTTGTACCCCATTGAGTCTTTCGAATAGCTAGTGTTGTATACGTATTGAAATCTGTGGTAGTTTAGGATTCGAAACACTGCTCTGAATACCAATTTGTAAGATCTCAGCTGATCTTACTCCTAAAATTTCTGTAAATCTAAGCAATTTGAGTGCTAAGTATCAGAATGGAAGAAATATACAGCAGAGTAGAGAGAATTTCAGGAAGAAGGAGATTGAGGGAATATTTCTTTTCAATTCATGCCTTCACCAATTTCGTCATCCCCCTTATAAGGCGGTTACAACCGATTCTCCTAACAAACTCTCTCTTCTAGAAGGAGAATAAAGAGAAATAAAGATAACAGAAAGTCTGGAAGGGATAAACCCCCCATTCCAGTAATTGTAACGATTCTAACTAATCCTTCTAAATCTCTGTCCTAATCGTCTGTAACTAGTAATTAACCCATGTCTAATAGATGCCAACTCAGCAAATCCTTCTGGTGATTAGTGCTTCCACGCGACCCACGCGTCTGTCTTTTATTGCTCTTCAACTACTTCACGCGCTCCCTCTTTCTGTGAATATGTCTGCGTGTGGTCCACTTGCTCACTTCCTCCTTTGGTACTGCAATTTCCATCCTTTGCCTGAGCTGCTGATCTCCCTTTGATTCTAATTCTGAGTGGATGTCTGGATGATAAATCCATGACAAACCGCCACCAATCGCAATCGCGCAATCCATCACCGCAGGATCTACACGGCAACTAAAGGGTCTTATGCTTCTTGATCTAGACCGCCAAATCTATACCGGTGAAAATGAACCCACTGCCGCCACCACCATAAAGCTCGATCCTGTGCTTCTTGATGGATGATGTTTCGGCACCGCTACGAGCCAAACCCCTCTTGTTTTGCTTCTTTGTTTATTCAGTAGTTTCTTATCTTATTTGGGTGTAATCCAGTGATGGGTTTTATGCTCGACTTGGTGGTTGCTGGTGGATTTGGGCTTGAGTTACAGGTATGATGGCGGTTGGAAAGTGTGTGTGTGTGAGAGAGAGAGAGAGAAAGAGAGAAGCAGTGGTGTTTGAGGGGTGCAGATTGTGTTTGTTGGGGGATGACAGTGTGGCGGTGGTGGCTTACAGCGTCGGCGATGGTTGAGGGCAATTTCGGTAGACCACAAAAAGTTACGTGGTGCCCTAATTTTAATTGACGGAGGCTTAACGAAATGGAATTATGTGTAAACATATTACAAACCAAGGGAGCTTAGTGTAATTATCAAAGTTAGTAGGAGCTAAGTGTAATCAAGCAAACCTCAAGGGAGTTTTGTGTAATTTGCCCATTAAAATAAAAGAAAAATAAAAAGACAAAGATTACCGAACAATCTTACAAAGTCTAATCCTTTAATAAGAAACAAGGGAGAAAAATAGAAGCCTTCAAAGGCCTCTAAATGCGTATGGCAAGAGGATTTTAAAGACTGATGGGAAAGAAAAAAAAAGACTAGTACACGTAAAATTTATATATGCAATTCATATATCATATAAAATTTTGATGAGATGGGCTTTCTACAGGTTGGGTGGGCTTCGAAAAACCTTTATCCATGTCCAGTCCATATTTTTTACGGGTTCAAAATTTTATGCTCATATCCACCGTGGTCATTATAATACTAGGCCCACGCCCATATTTTTACGGGCTAGCACGAGTTGCCTACAGGTTGCCCAATCCAAGTTGCACTCATATCCATTAGAAAAAACTTTGACTGTTACCTAGGTTACAGGAAGATAGTTATAACCCTTCTTTTAGCGACCATTAATGGTCACTAAATGTCTTTAGTGACTTTAATTTAGTTACGTTAAAAAAGATGCTGCTAAGAATTGTCACTAACTGTATTTAGCGAGCACTAATTGTCGTTATACGAGAGATTGTAACTATCTTTCTACAACCCTGCTAGCAGCAAAAAACAACTCATTAGTCATTGAAGTAGTGGATTAGTGGTATCTTGATTGCATGTCTAGGAGTTACTTAGAAGTATTATAAAAAGATTTGTATGTCTAGTCACTTTGTAAGGCGCAAGAAGAAGGAGAGAAATGAAAATTTAAGTTGTATATGTTCATTTCTAATTTGTGAATCTGTGAGTTTCATTGATGATTTATCTACAACAAAGTGGTTTTAGAGGCACAACAACCCTAGTGGACGTTGCAAAGTTAGTTTATTAGAGTTCTTATGGTTTTGAAAAATTATCCAAAATAGATGTTTTGATGCCAAAAATTGATGTTCTCAAATTACGTGCAAATGAGGAGGTCCTTCCATTGTATCTCAAGTCATGTGAGTTGCGAGATGTGATTGGTGAAGAACCACTTAGTAGCTCGTCGAAAGAAGTTCGACAAAAGAAAGAAGAAAAGGCATTCCAAATGTTACAAAAGTCCGTCCATTGGGAAAAAAAATTGGGGGAAATAGGAGAAATTTTATTTAACTTAAGCAAACGTTTGAGTCCATCGGGAAATATGGATGCATTCAAGATCTCCAACTTATGCTTGGCAATGAAACGAGGTCATTGCTTCCGACTATAGACGTGACTTCTTACCCATAGGGTACTGAGTATAAAGCTGGAATGAAAATGAGTTCACAAACAGAGACTGTCAAAATTTGAAGGAAGAAACTCTAATGGAGGCAGAGTTCCACGCTTCTGGAGCCAAGGATCAGCGTTGATAAAGTATGAATAAGAGTTTAAGGCTTTTGAAGCCAATGATAACGAAGAGTTGACAAAAGAGCAATCTGAAAATATGGACGAGATTTGTGAATTAAGCCACAATTGATGAAATTGTTGAAGAAGGAAAGGTGAACAAGAACACAAAATGGTGATGGCAATGCTTGGATTGAAGAAATGGAGGATGAGAGCATTGACAAAGAGGTAAAAATGGACGATGGTCAAGAGGTGAACACCAAGTATAGCCTCTAATTTTTATGCAAAAGAAAAAAATTGGGTTTGAATCATTTCATTAGATGAAGGGCCATAATTTGAAGATGTAATAGACACTTTTTGAGAGGTTAAAAAATTAAAATGGTGCCTGGAATGTAATATGTCCTTAAGGATGGTCTTTTGACAAATTATGCCAATGAAAATTATTTTTGACAAGTTTGTCGTACTTGTCAAAGAAAGTGATTTTGTCAATGATAAAGAATATCATTCTCAACTTGGCGTGAAGAATTTGTTTAGTGACACATGTTAGGTGAACAAAGAGACGTTCTTTGATCTAAAATAACTGCAAGAAATGTTGCAAAATAATGTTCAAGGTCCAATATACACACAAATGATGAAGAAATGTCAGAGGTGTAATACAAATGAACCACTCGTGATACACTTCAAAAGAGATGGCAAAAAACGAAGACCGTTATTGGGACTTACAAAGCCCCTCAATGATGAAGAATGCTTGGAGCCATAAATCAAGTTTAAAGGGCAGTGTTTGGAAAATTAACTTAATTTAATTCTTTAGATGGTAACTAGTGTGATATGTGGTGCATAAGTTAAAAGTACATTAGTGTATGTATGCTTAGTGCAAGCAGTGATCTAATATGTTATTGAAGTACAGGGTTAGTGGTAGCTTAATTGCATGTCTAGGAGTAGGAGTTACTTAGAAACGTATAAAAAGCTATGTATGTCTAGTGATTTTATAAGGTGCAAGAAGGAGAAAAATAAAATTTTAAGTTGTATGTGTTTTCTTCAATATGTCTGCATTTTGTCTTCCTAATTTGTGAGTGTGCGAGTTTGAGCAACCCTTATTTCTGACATTATTTGGTACGTATCAACTTAGTGCAATTACTTCCTTAAGTCTCTAGTTCTAAGCTTGACATATTGCTAAATTGCAGGCTTATGTTTATAATAAAGAAGGGAGGCTTGCTGACTTGGTCGACAAAGATTTGTCTAGCTGCTATGATTTCACGGAAGCAATGAGAATCTTAAACTTGGCCATGATGTGCACCAGTCAAACCCCAACTCTTAGGCCAACGATATCAGAAGTTATCAGCGTGCTTCAAGATGAGAAAACTGTTGAGCAAGTTTTTGGTGCCCCTCCGACTGATAGTTCTAGTACGACCATGGCGGGCGCCTACCTCACTTCTTCTGCTGAAATCTCAAGCACTTCTACTGAAGTATCATCAAGTGCATTTACGTCATACTTTATGATCAAAGAGAACCAAGAAACGCAAAAATTACTTGTGGATCCCCAGTTTGACATATCAAGCTAGAGTAACCTCAGAAATCTGGTATCATAGATGGCTCGTGCAAGGTCCTCTTCTTGTACCTCTCAAGGAGTGCTTGTGTTTCTTTTGGTGGTGCAAACTATACAGTTGATGTGGTCTGGATTGTGGCCTACTACTTCCCGCATCAAAGGTGCTATTTGGTAATTTGCAATGTATGTAGTTTGTTATGGTCTCTTTTTCTTTTGGTAGTGATATTGTAAGCTGTGTGTGGACTACTTCTTTAGAATACTGTTTCACTGGGTCTGTATTTTCCTTGTGATATTACCAGAATGTTTGATGTTTGAGAGCCTTTCAATTTTAATATTCACAACCTAATTGTGGGGATTTTGTGCATCTACAGATTTTAGGCTCGTATTACAAGTTCTTGGGATGGGGTAAGGGCCCGCAAAAATGGGAGAATGGGTCGAGTTTGGGTGTGAGTTATATGGGTTGGATATTAAAGGGAGTTTAACACATTTCTACCCATCTAGTTGTGGATTTATTGGGTTATTTCTTTTAAAATGGGTTGGTTCTAACTATCAATGCAATAATGAGACACTGTGTGCACTATGATAAATTTTCCCAAGATTCTGGTAATAATGACCCATTGTATAGAATATTGACTATTACTTCAGTTTGATTTTACCTTAGATGTTTCTTCTTAAGTTCTGCAACCAAATCCTGGATTTTGTGTATCTAAAGATTTGGTGCATTTAAAGATTGTAGACTTACATTACAAGAAGTTCTTAGACGAGGTTATCGTCATGCCGTCAATGTTTTGTTGCTATGGCAGTCAAATGTTGGGCGCTTACCAAACTGGAGCAAGATGTCTACATCCGACCCACTTTAAGGTGCCAATAAAGCTAATTGGTGGCACTTGTGATGAGATATTGTTGCCGCCAACTTTGCAAATGGCAAAGATGCCACTGAATATGTTAGCAAAAATTTGTTATCGCAATACACAAGGACAAGTCCGAGCAGTTAGTTCTAATGGTGGAGTAGATCCATTGTTGAAATAAATGCCATCCCTCATTGTTCTTTCAAAAGTGTGCTCTTGTTACGACCAACCCACGGTTGCCCCGATGGACTTGACGTGATCGGTCACAAGGCCTCGTTTAGAGAATCATTGTGACCTCAGTTACTAAATGATTAAAATCAACGCATAGAATGGTAATTAGAGGCTTCAAAACATTTACATCTTACATTGTTCCACTATAGATCATCGCCAAAGGATGTGAATACTATCACAACTTTTGAGAAATGATGTTGATGACTCCTTTAGGTGACATTAATTGCATTAAAAGTGGTAATAAATAGATTAAAAAAAATAAAATATATAATTGACTATTGACAATTTAAACAAGAACCAATAATTTGAATTGATGAAGTTTAAAAATATGAAAAAATAGTAGTGAACTTCTATGGTATAGAAAGCTTTGCTTAAAGCTAAAATGGAGAAGATTAGAACACATTAGGCTTCTAAACATTATCGAACCCATTGTTGTATGATTTTTTATAAGTTTAAAAGAAGAGAGATATTTTTGGTGAAGTAATGACACAAAAAAAAATTCAAAATTTTAAAGTGTTATTTTTGGACCTAAATTTCGGAATCCAACAATTGAAGATTTTTAAAATAACATAAAGAAAAGGACAGAAGGGTACCTGATATTTTCTTGTAAATATAAGATATTTGAGGAGAAAAATTATGAGAAATCAAAGTGATATGAACAATTTATATGGATAGCTGAATAATTAAAATCTATAACCGATAATAAACTTTAGTTATGCTCTGAATAACTATAAAATCAGTTTATATAAATTCTTTTTGTAAGACTTTTATGCTTTGAATAATCAAAATCATTAACTTATAATACATTTTTAAAGATAAAGTCAATATCATTATTTTGTCATATTCTTTCCTTATATAATCTTTGTCGTCTATTCACCACATGGCTTTTGACCCGCCTCACGTGTCAGTCAACGTTACTGGTTTTCTCGTAATTACCAAACAAACCAAGGGCAATCATATACCGAAAAATCATCTGACAAGTGTCGGTCAATGCCGGTCCAACTACGCCTATATATAGCCTTAAACCACTGGCAAACCACCATATCACCACCCTTTCTCCCTCTTCAAGCTCCAACAATCTTTTCCAAACCCCCCCTCCCAAAATGGCTCTGAAAACCCATTTTTTGCTACTTATCATCTCTTTCTTGGTGGCAACCGCCTTTCACGACGTTGCCGCCGCAATGGGTGGCAGTGTGCATAAACCAGTAACGTTGACCGACACGTGAGGCGGGTCAAAAGCCATGTGGTGAATAGACGACAAAGATTATATAAGGAAAGAATATGACAAAATAATGATATTGACTTTATCTTTAAAAATGTATTATAAGTTATTGATTTTGATTATTCAAAGCATAAAAGTCTTACAAAAAGAATTTATATAAACTGATTTTAGTTATTCAGAGCATAACTAAAGTTTATTATCTGTTATTGATTTTAATTATTCAACTATCCATATAAACTGTTCTTATCACTTTGATTTCTCATAATTTTTCTCTTCAAATATTTTATATTTACAAGAAAATATCTGATACCCTTCTGTCCTTTTCTTTATGTTATTTTAAAAAACTTCAATTGTTGGATTCTGAAATTTAGGGGCGTCACTCTGTTGATATTTTCGGGGCACAATTTTTGCGTGATTTTTTGGAGTCCTTCGGCCTTTTTGACGTTCGCTGGGTTGGTCCTCTGTTTACTTGGGTTCGTGGTTCGCCCGATCAAGGTTTTCTTTATGAAAAATTAGATCGGGTTATGGCATCCCCTGATTGGATTGCTCTTTTTCCGGATGCCCTTGTTACTAATCTGGCTATCCAGCATTCTGACCATGCCCCTATTCTGTGTGACACGGCGCCTCTGTGTCAGCACTTTCCCCGGCCCCTTTGGTTCGAGGCCATGTGACTCTCTAACCCCGTTTGTCTTTTATTAATTCAGTCTCTTTGGCACCCTGCTGGGTTGGGCTCACCTTCTTCTCAATTAATGCGCTCACTAAATTTTTTGTTGTCCTCATTTTTTTACTGGAGTAAGGTTCATTTTGGTCGTTTGAGTCTCCAAATTTTAGAAATTCAACAGCGCCTGTAGGCTTCGCAAATTGACGTTCCTTCATTTGTTAGTGCGCGTTTGGATGATTACGGGCTTCGTCGTAGGTTGGACTTCCTGTTACAATGCGAGGAGATTTTTTGGGCTCAGTGTTCTAAAATCCAGTGGTTGGAATTAGGTGACCGTAACACTAGACTCTTTCATACCTCTACTGTTATTCGGCGCGGTCACAACCAGATTGTGTCCCTTCGTGATGATGCTGGTCTAGTTTTGACTAACGCCCATGCAATCTGGGTCTCTCTCCGTTCTTACTTCCAAAATTTATTCACCTTAGTCCCTCAGCCTGACGATTTCTGTCCTCTTGGTCCTGGGTCCCTTCATTTTCCTTTGAAGTCTTTGTTACCTTCCCAAATTCAGCAACTTGAACAACCTTTTAGTCACAAGGAAATTAAGGCTACTCTTTTTCAAATTGGAGGGTTAAAGGCTCCTGGGCCTGATGGTTTTCCAGCCATTGTTTTCCAATGCTGCTGGCATGTAATGGGTCCTCTGGTTACCCGTGCCGTTCTGTCCTTTCTCATTTTTGGGCACATGCTTCGTGAATTGAACCGCTCTTTCATTTCTCTGGTTGCCAAAATAACCTTGCCTCTCTCAGTGGCGCATTTCAGGCCCATTAGTTTATGCACTGTCACCTATAAAATTATCTCTAAGGTCATAGTTAATTGGATGAAGCCCCTTTTGGACTCTCTCATCTCACCCTACCAAAATGCTTTTGTTGCGGGCGCTGCTTGGCTGATAATATTCTGCTCACGCAAGAACTAACAGACTGTGTACGGCGCCGTTCAAAGGGCAAGACTGTGCTCCTTGCGCTTAAATTAGATATGAGTTAGGCCTTTGATCGCATGCGTTGGGACTTTATTGAAGGCGTGCTTCTTTGTATGGCCTTTCCTCCTTCGTGGGTCACGCTAATCATGCAGTGCATAACTACTGTGTCATACGCCCTCTTGGTTAATGGCTCTCCTACTCCTTACTTCTTCCCATCTTGTGGTATTCGTCGAGGCGATCCTCTTTCGCCCTTCCTATTTATCCTTGGTTCTGAGATTTTGTCAGCTGCCTTACTTCATGCGGAAGCTCTCGGGTCCATTGTAGGTCTACGGACTGGTTCCCAGTCGCCCCTTATCACGCATCTATTGTATGCAGATGATATCTATTCATTCCTTTCTCTAAAGGGCAATGTCGACATAACGCTGTCCAATCTGCTTCAAATTTTAGACTTCTACTGCCGTGTATCTGGGCAACAAATCAATTGGACAAAATCTTGTCTCTCAATTAGTCCTAATGCTTCTCCATGCATCCGTTCACAAATTGAACATCGCTTGAACTTTAGCAGTCAGCCTCGTATTGGAAAGTATCTTGGGGTGCAGTTGGATGTTTCCACATATCAAAAAGCCATCTTCCGGGGGGGTTATTCATCGGGTCCAAGACCGGTGTGGCCATTGGCTTAGCCTTTTACTTAATAAATCCGGTCGTGCAACTCTCATTAACTCTGTCCTATCCTCTCTTCTTATCCACTATATGATGGTGTATAAGTTTCCTGCTGGGGCCTTTAAACAGCTTGATCAAATACTTGCTCGGTTATGGTGGTCTGGTGATGCCTCTCATCGTTCTATTCATTGGATCGCTTGGCCCACCTTATGTCTTCCTAAAAAAGTTGGCGGTTTGGGTTTTCGTGACTTTCGTACCTTCAATGAAGACTTACTTACGAAATAGGCTTGGAAGCTTTGGTCTGTGCCTACCTCGCTTGTTGCTCAGGTTTTTAAAGGGCGCTATTTCAAAAATCATGCTTTTCTCCAGGCTGGTTGTCCTCAAAATAGTTCTTGGACTTGGCGAAGTCTACTTGTAGGCCAAAGGGTTCTGAAACAAGGCATTTAGTGGCATGTAGGTGATGGGTGGTCTATTTCTGTCTGGATGGACTGGTGGTTGTCGAACGTTCCTCCCTCTCAGTTGGCAGGACTGATGACGGACGATAATCATAATTGGCGTGTTAGTGATTTATATCTCTCGGACACTCGAATTTGGAATCTGCCTCGCATCCTAGCAAATTTTCCTGCTACTATTCCAATCCATATCTTTCGCATCCTTTTGCTTCCTTTTGGTACGTTTGATAGACCTGGCAAATGTTATTCGTGCCCGGTACCCGGACCGTACCCGGTCCAAAATGCCGGGTACGGGTAGTTATTTTCACTACCCGCCGAAAACTGACCCGTACCTGAACCGACTCGCAAATTTCGGATAAATCCGGGTCGGGTACGGATTACCCAGGCTACCCGGCTTTTTCTATATAAATACTAATAGCTAGCGTTTTGTAACCTTTGTTGTTTTTTTTCTCTGCGCCGCTTCTACCGTCCCCCCCTCTCTCTCTCTCTCTCTCGACACGCTCTATCTCACGACGTCGGATCTATTGACGGCCGGCTAACCCACATCAAGTCGACGGCAGCTACTCCACCACCAGATCTGCCATGGCTTCACCGTTACGCTCGACGGTAGCTACTCCACCACCAGATCTGCCATGGCTTCACCGTCACGCTCGACGGTAGCTACTCCACCACTAGATCACGCTCTGCCGCCAGACCTGCCATAGCTTCATGGCACAGCTTCGTCGCACTGTAGATCGGGAAAGAGAAATTCTTGAAGGGTTGAAGTTATGGCGGAGATCGAGGTCCGATCGTGGTCTCTGATCGAGAATTATTTTTCTGGATCTGCTTCTTTGATCGTGGTCTCTAGTTTTGCCTTGCGTTATTTTTGTTTATGAGATGTTTTTTTCTTCCAAGATCTGCTTGTATTACTTTTCCAGATCTGTCTATTATTTGTGTTATTTCTTTGTACGTATTTAAGATTTCACTCCTTCTGACCTAGAATTTTTTCGTAGGTGATATGAGATCATTCAGTTTGAGAATTGAGATGGTGGTTTTTAGAATTGATATGGTTCCAGAATTGAGATGGTCGGTCATGGAACCAAGTGATAATCGTAGAAATTGGTGGTTGTAGACTTGTAGTAATAAAAAAGAAGAACAAAAATATTCTATAAAAAATAGCCCACTAAAAATATATGTTATTAAAAAATTTAAAGTTAAATAAATTACCCGCGGGTAATACCCTACCCGTCAGGGTAGGGTACGGATCCCAGATAATCGTACCTGAAAAAACCCGGGTATAAACTATCCGATCCGTTTTTATCCGGACCCGACCGGGTTTTACCCGTACCCGCGCGGGTCGAACCGTTTGCCAGGTCTAACGTTTGATGAGCCTTTTTGGCCTCATGGCACTGATGGAGGATTTACAGTACGACAAGCTTATCGGTTTATTCAATCTTACCATACTCGGTTAATTCCATCGGCGTCGCCTAACCTTCATAGTGTTTGGCCCAAATTATGGAAGCTGTCGATTCCTGAGAAAATTCGAATTTTCTTATGGCAGTTGTTGCATCAAAGGCTTCCCCTTCGTTCCGGTTTACTTGCTCGACAGTGTCCAGTGCCTAACATATGCCGTTTATGTTCGGGCGAACCTGAAACCCATCATCACTTTTTCCTGCTTTGCGCTAGTATTTGCGATATTTGGTCCACAGCCCTATTGCGTAGCCACCCTCCTTGTTCCTCCACATCCTTAATTGACTGGCTCCATCATTGGTTTGGTCAACCTGTTTATCGCCAACTCCATGCTCTACTTTGCATTGTTTGGATCTCTGTCGTTCTCTGGAATATTTGGAAAGTACGTAATGATCAGTTCTTTCGCAATTCACCTTTTTCTTTACTAGGACTTTGAGCCAGGATTCATAGTGATTTCAACCTAATCCGGGGCACTCGGACGGTTCGAGGTGCCCTACGGAAGCTTCGGGCTACGGATCGGCATGATGAACGGACTCATCACTTTGGTTTTGTGAATTTCTTTCCTCCTCTTTATCCCCTTTCAGTTTCAGATACATGCTTTTGTCCCATACCTTCCATTCCGATTTTTTGTTCTGTGTTTGTGGCTGTTTCTGGGGGCGTGCTTGGTTTCTGCATCGGTTTAGTTCTTTTTAATGATTGTTGGCTGTCGATAAATGCCCTCACTGATTTTGTGTCGCCTCATAGCTTGCCTTCTACTCTTATAGAAGCTTTACTTCTAGCTCTTACCTGGTTGCATTCTCTACATCACTTGCATGTGATTTTTCTCATGCCTCCTCGTGATTTACTATCGCAGATGATGACCCCCAGGGTGCATGACAGCTTTCGTCCTGGCCTTTTGTCAGCCTTGCTTGACAGCTGCAAGAAGTTTCATTCTGTACATATTGCCCAAGGAAATGATTGCATTTTGGACCTCGCATCAGCACTAGCATCTTTTGCCTCATCCTCTGCCATTGGTTCTCGCCAGTTGTGGTTTGCTCCTGTACAGAACTCTGCGAAACCGCTTACATTGGGATGATCTTTGCTTTTGCCCCCAGTGGTTTTTTGTATTTCCTGTAGCTTTCTTGTAGGCTTTGTGTGACTTTTGGATGGGTTAGTCATCCTTTTTTGCTGTACTTTCTCATGTACCTGTTTGAACACTTCTTCTGGACATGGTATATAAATCTGTCTTTAACCCAAAAAAAAAGATTTATTCCGTCATTTTTTGAGCAATTTTTTAAGATTTAGTGGCATCAGGGTGAAAATTGTCAAAACTGCCATTCGAATAGAAACAATGCGGTAATTGATAATCATGATTAGAAAGGTAGTGTTTAAGATTCGCAAATATGATATAAAGTTTTGCGAACCGTGTCATCTCGTTGGATCTACAAATCCTCTCAAATGAATTTATTAACTGTTTGTGAGTTTTTAAGAGAAGAGAAGAAAAAATAAAAGAAGAGAAAGGAAGAAAAGGAAAGATCGTTTGCTTATGAGTTTAAAAGAGAGAAAAAAAGTAAAATTTCAGATTATGTATGTACTCTTGTATCAAATTGTGACAATTCTAATAAATATTATAAAAGTATGATCCTCAAAAAGATATAATTTTGAGAGAAAAGATTTGGAGAGAAAGAAACTCAAACTTTCCTTCCCTTTCTCTTCGTTTTTCTCTTAAAAAAATAAAAGTTCACAAACTAAAGAAAATGGAGACTTTCCTTTCTTTTCCACCCTTTTCTCTCGTAAAAAAAACTCACAAACGCACTATTAATATTTTTAGTCGTTGAATTTGTAAAATAACACCCAAAATCTAATATAACTAAAAAAAAAATAGTTATTGCGTTTGCATAATCACCTCAAATAGTTTAAATTTGATTCACTGATAAAAGATATGGTTCAAGGCAAATAAGTAATGGGTCCGGATTTAATTAAGTAACCAAAAAAATCGACCACGATTTACGATGATCCCCCCCCCCCCCCCCCAAAAAAGTAGCAACTGCTATTATGGTTAGAGTTAAATGAAGTACTACTATTCTAGTTTTCTGCTCAAATTCTACGGTAAGAAAATCATATTACAAATTGGTAACTCTTCTAATCCACCATATTTTTATCATAAAAGAGTAGTCTTAATAAATACTTCTCGTAGTGTCTTTTAGTAGTACAATACAAAAGAAGAGTCGATAAAAGGATGCAAAACTAAGAAATGAGATGATATTTTCATCTTTTCATTATTATTATTTCTTTTTTACTTTCTCTTTGTCACTGAAAGTATATTTCAACAAGAAGTTGACCTTTAAATGACAAATAAATAAGATGAATCAACCAACATATTAAAAGATAGAAATAACAAATAAATATATTTCAACAAGAAGTTGACCTTTAAATGACAAATAAATAAGATGAATCAACCAACATATTAAAAGATAGAAATAACTTACCCAACTTAAAAAGAACATAACAATGTTTACAACTTCACAAGCCAGCTTCACGGAACACAAGTAAGTTATATTCGGAAGTGGGTAAATGATATGGGTAAAAATATACACCCATGGGAGAGCGACACGTGTTGCCACCAGAGAGTTTCGAAACTGCCCCATGACTCTTGGAGAGGTGGGAAGTGGCATTTACCCACTCTCTCATTATGGGCAATAATCACCCATGAATTTTGTTAACTCCCCATAAAAGCTAGAAACTCCCCTTTAAGGGGACGTAACCGACCCTTTAATACATTCTTATAAAATGAAAGAAAAAAGGAGGAAGAAGGTAAGTTCTGACGATCTAATATTTTCAGATACTCTCTCAAAATTGTTTATTGACTTAAGCATCGGAGATTCCCCGCCGGAGCACCCTCCAAGGGTTCCGGCGCGTCATTGTTTGCTCGTGTTGTGCTTTGCAGGTATGCTCATATGCTCGTTTCGTCCCAACCGACGCTCGTTCGAATCCGGTCAATTTTTTGCCACAACATTTTGGCGCCATCCGTGGGACCGACTAGCCTAGTAGATATTGAAGCAAACACCTGACCAACGGCGCAAGTGGGATCAGCATGCCATCACTGGCCATCAGCAGTGTCTCTCATGCGCAGCCATGTTCCGTCCAGCCATGCAAGGCTACCACCGCACAACTACCGGCACGAAGCAACCCCCACTTTCAGTTAGGCCTCATTCGAAAAGATGCAAAAGGAAATGAGTTCTCCGTCAGAAGAATCATCTGCAGCACCGACGACGCACAATGGCCAGCTAACATCTGCAGCACAGGCGGCCACATGGTGGCTCACACGGCAGTTAGTGTACAATCGTTTGGTTCCCCAACAGCGTTACCACCAGAACACACGCTGTCAAAATGGCAGCGCCGTTGCCAAATCGTGGGCTGCCACCGCCATACCAAACACTCCACCGCAAAAAAGGATCCACAAAAAATAGTCACGCCACTGGAGCCGCGAGACCAAGGAGTTGCTGCAGGCAACGTGTCCTTCCCCGATCACCGGTGCCACTGGCAACACCTCCACCCAGAACAGTCATCGGTGGGTATCTCCTCCGCTCACACAGCTATAGCAAAACTGCCATAGCAGCAAAAAAAAAAAAGGGGTAAGGTAGCAATTGACACCGGCGCCACCAGAAACACCGCCTATGACGGTGATGCTACAGCGAGACGTAGCGCATATAACCGCTATTCTGTCCATTTCATCTTCTCGCGTCTATGCCACTACATACATGCGACACCAATGAAGCTCCCTTCCGTCGAAGCGTCGATCATCGAGCACGCACCACGCCGCACCTACCATGCGTTGCGCTGGGATTAGCATATCCGACAGGCAACACCGATGGTGATAGAACCACAGCGGCGATCTCCGCTATTCTGTCTAGTTCGTCTCTTCGATCTCCGCTACCGTAAGTCATCCCCTCACCTCAATGCCACCAGATATGCAGTGCCGCCAAGACCACCACTTTAGACGGTGAAGCCGTAGCAGGCCGCAGCGCCATCACATCGTTCTATCAAGATGCAGCAATGATGCCTTTTTTCGGAACAGTCGCCGAACGGACCTACGCCTGTTTGTCCCAAATCACCAAAGGTCCTTCATCATGGGTAGACAGATGACAATCCAGCTGCCATTGCTAAAATAAATCATCAGAGTATATTGTTGCCGGCGTCAATGGATGGCTTCTAGCTGAAAGAGAGAGAGAGAGAGAGAGCAGCCTCAATCCATGATGGCGTCCCAACAACTACCCCAATAGGTGCCTCAATAACTATCACGACCGACGCCCCCTGATCTGATGCCACGATGGGGCCACTGTACTGGCTCATCCTTTTCCGGTCACCCTCGCCTCAATCGGCGCCTTCACCATTTGATCACCATGGAATTGCAACACGAGAAAAAAAAAGACACAGAAGACCGCCACTGTCGGTGGCCACTGTTGCCAACTCCCCCCCAACTAGCGGCGCCACCGCAACTATGTGGTATGCTGCTGCTGCCACCACTCTGGCTGACTCCTCATCGCCGCTTCAGTCTCTGGCCAATCAGCGACACCAATCACAATAACCACCGCGATTCGCCAATCATATATAAAGACCTCAGCCATGGCAGCATTGCAATACCAGCCACAGGTCTGCCACTTCATCTCCATCAACATCAGTGCTGCCAAACCGTTCTGTTTAGATCCGGCACAACCACCAACTTCACACTACTACTGACACATCAACCAACTGTACAAACTGCGTCCATCTACTATAGCACACCGTTGCAAAATAGAGAAAGAAGAGAGAGACGGAATCAAAAGCAGCGTTGCCGCCGCTCAATACACTGTCGAAATCACAACATTGTTACGGCACCGGAATGGCCACAGCCACAGCCACTGCGACAGGAACAGTCACCGGTCGCCCAGGACCATGGGTCTTTAACGTGATAATTCAAACGCCTCCCTACAAAATCTCTAGAGAAAAAAAATGGGGCGAGAAACAGCAACACTGCTAGCACCACCGTCTTCTGGCGGCGGGTTTCAACCGCCATATTAAACGTCCCACAGCCGTGGGTCTGCAAGACAAAAGACGGGCATCCCATCGACCAACAGTAGCGCCGCAAAACTCATTATGTTCAGACCCGCAACGTCGCAACTGCCAGCTCCACTATACGACCGCCGGAGGCAAAACCAGTCTACTCCCCGCCAATCACAAGTCCAAACAATTCATCGGCCACCATCGGGAGAGAACAGATCCACTCCATCGTAACCGAGGGCGGCGCATTCAAAACCATTGAGCGACCGCCACCATGGGTCCTCAATCATTCACTGCCCTAACACCGTCAATAGGCCGCTACCACCCGGCAATGGACCAATCGGCCAGCGTCACGGCCCCGGAAGAGCCACAGGTCCATTCCCCACAAGGTTTCGTTTGGCCACCACACCAAGGCCTTCACCACTGACCGGCAACCGCTGTTATCACCAGCAACGCCGTTAGGGTCAAACTCCCCACCAATCACGAATCACCCACCGTGACAGCGCAGTCGCCGCATCAGCCATTGAAGATCTGCGGCCGCCGTGTATTCGTTTGAGCAGGCCACTGCTGTAACTTCTCAGGCCAGCTCCCTGCCGTGACGCCCGATAGCAGCTTCGCCGCCACCATGTGCCACCATTAATGGTCGTTGTCGCGTCCAATTGCTGTGATTGCCAAGCAATGGGCTGTCACGGTCTCACTGGACGCTCCACTACCTTGGGTCTGCACCGAACAGCGCCAAGCACAATCGAGCAGTGGCGACGGCGCTTCAGCAGTGCCTTGATGGCCTGAAGGGGAAAAGCTTGAGCCACCAGTTGGAAAAATAAGGTGCACACTTTCCTTTTAAGGACTTAAGTTTTTAGCCCATAAATTTGCTTATCTAACTTAGAACCCACAAAGTTCTATTTATTTGATAATTTGCAACATGTGTCTTAAAGCGTGCACATGTTTAGGCATATATATGCACTTTTTGTACACGTCATAATATACAAGGGCAATGACTTTAAGTGCCGGCATGGTTAGCATACGCTTTTGTATTGCTTAATACACCTAGAATTGTTTATTCAATTCGGCCTATCATCATCCTATTGCTTCAATCGGCTAAAACCATTCGGGTCATACGAGTGATCTAAGCTGTTACAAACCCTCGTTTGCGTTAGAAACACCCCTCAACTGTCTAACCGACGGGGTCATTATGGTGTCACATACTATGATTACTTATCTCAATTTAGTGCTAAAATATAGTTGCCTTAATCTGTTCGTACGCTCTCTTGCTATATTTTTTCACGCCATGTTTTTTCATTAATGTGATAACCATGAGAACGTCACAACCTATGATTATAACTTCGGCGAATTTGAGATCTCGTGCCCGTATTCTTGCCACACTATTGCACATCGCTGCACAGTGTATCGGCAAAATGCCGCAACGTCTTTGTTAGTCGTCTAGTGGCATCTTGCTTTGACGGACTCCACGTCTGTTACTTGCTTAGACAAGCCATTGTCCCCTAACTTTATCTGTTCATCTAGTCAAGCAAATAGACCGGACTACCTAGCTTTATCTACTTGTCTCACCGAGTCGACAAACAACGGTTCTGTTTACAAGCCCTACATAGTGACTACGAAACCATCTTTGCATCTATGCCTTCTTAGTCAGGGGGGCTACAAGTATATGAGACTATGACCACTCTCGCACAGAGCGTACACTCCCCCTCACATAAATACTCTTGCCATTTCCATCACAAGAAGAACCAAGACCATTGACCGTTATAATGGCCATATCATTTTGGCGTTAAAAACGACGAGGAGTATCGTCATTCAAAGAATAAACGAGCTAAGAAGATATATTATGAGTCTCACTCTTAAGTGCTTCAACTGTGCTCTAGCCACTCTTATAACCGACACCATGAGAAGCTTAACATCATAGTGCCAGTCATCATCTGGCATCCCTTTACTGAGGACATTTATGATGGTCTAGCCGAGCACAGGCGCTCATCTCTATAAATAGTCGTCTAAACCTTGGCCCAGCTGAGCATTTCTTTCTTGAGGAGCCCCGTAAGCCTCGCAGAGTAGAGATCCTTTGAATTCCTAGCTCACTGCTCACCAGACCGAGCTAAAGAACTCTGATGGACTCCTATCCCACCAGTCCGAACTGACAAGCTCTGTTAGGCCTCTCAAAGTCGCTCTTGCTCAAAATAAAATAAAGTTCTCCTTGTATAGAGATATTATTATAATCCAATAGCCAAGGCTGTTGGATTCTCATAACTGTTGGGACAACCAACACGTGGCGACAATCAATCACCATAATAGGGGGATAAGTTTACCCTTGTACCCCTTGATAAAGGCTTTGAGAAAGTCGAGTGGACGCACTACTTCACTCGAATCCTCTATAAAGCCTCTACTTGCCAAGCCGAGTAGATGAGCTCCGTGATGGCCTCTACTCGGCCAGGCCGAGTTGACGAGGCCCAATAAAGGCCACTGCTCAGCTAGGCCAAGTAGGCAAGCGCATTTGGTCTTAGCCTCTGCCTAGCAGACGAGCGTACATACCCGTGACTCTGCTCTAGCTGAGTAGACGAGCGCCTTTGGTCTTAGACTCTGCTGAGCAGACGAGCGCCTTTGGTCTTAGCCTCTGCCGAGTAGACGAGCGCACAGACCCATGCCTCTACTCTAGCTGAGTAGACGAGCGCCTTTGGTCTTACCCTCTGCCGAGTAGACGAGCACACAGACCCATGCCTCTACTCTAAATGAGTAGACGAGCGCCTTTGGTCTTAGCCTCTGCCGTGCAGACGAACGCACAGACCCATACATGTACTCTAGTCGAGTAGACGAGTGCCTTTGGTCTTAGCCTCTCTCGAGCAGACAAGCGCAATAGACCAATGCTTCTAGTCGAGTAGACGAGCTCCTTTGCTCTTAGCCTCTGCCGAGCAGACGAACGCAATAGACCAATGCCACTAGTCGAGTAGACGAGCTCCTTTGGTCTGAGCCACTGTCGAGCAAACAAGTGCATTAGACCCATGCATCTGCTCTAGCTAAGCAGACAAGCACATTAGACCCTTTTTGCCTCTACTCGCCCAACCGAGTAGGCGAACTCCATTCGAGGTCTAAGCCTCTGCTTGCAAAGCCGAGCAGACGAGCACATTAGACCCCTCTGCCTATACTCGCCCAGTCGAGTATACAAGCTCCCTCGGAGGTCAGTCTCTGTGCTCGCTAGGCCAAGGCGACTAGCACATTAGTATGTCTCTTTACTCGCGCAGCCCAGCAGATAAGCTCATTTAAGACTCTACTCGACCAGTTAAGCAGATGACTACATCCATGCTCTCTACTCAGCCAGCCGAGTAGACGATCACGTTTAAGGCCTCTACTCTACCAATCGAGTAGGCAAGCCCTTCTAAGCCTGTATTCGGCAAGCCGAGTAGACAAGCCCGCCTTTGCCAAACCAAAAGTTTCTGCACTCTACCAATGAGAGAGAGATATCACTTTTGGTTTAAATTCCTAGGGCAGAGCATCCCTTAATAAAGTCTAAAATTCGATGCTAATTCAATTATCCTGCTTCCACATTCTTTCTCATAAAGAACATGGAATGAGGGGCAAATGATATGGGTAAAAATATACACCCATGGGAGAGCGACACGTGTTGCCACCAGAGAGTTTCGAAACTGCCCCATGACTCTTGGAGAGGTGGGAAGTGGCATTTACCCACTCTCTCATTATGGGCAATAATCACCCATGAATTTTGTTAACTCCCCATAAAAGCTAGAAACTCCCCTTTAAGGGGACGTAACCGACCCTTTAATACATTCCTATAAAATGGAAGAAAAAAGGAGGAAGAAGGTAAGTTCTGACTATCTATAATATTTTTCGATACTCTCTCAAAATTTGCTGACTGACTTAAGTATCGGAGACTCTCTGCCGGAGCCCCCTTCGGGGGTCTTGGCGCGTCACCATTTGCTCGTGTTGTGCTTTGCAGGTATGCTCGTATACTCGTTTGGTCCCAACCGACCCTCGTTTGGTCCCGGTCAATTTTTGGCCACAACAGTAAAGATGTTAGATATGTATACTTGGCATGTGTTATTCAAAAGGGATTTGATTGGCTCAAGACACATGTTTGAACTAAATAAATGACCACTTCAACTTACTGCGACAATTTTTCTTTTGTTTCTGCTTCTAACTTTGACTTACTGTGACTAAATGTTACTTGCTATAATGCCAGTTCGTATAAACCAACCACCATAGCCTTATTATAAAGTTCATATGATTTTTTTTAACACTTTGTTTAAAACGAATTCTTTTATAAGTTGGATTTTAAATTAAGATTTACACAACTATATTATTAGCGAAAGGTGAAAAACGATTATGGTAAGTGGTTTTATATGTATTGATGACAACGCATGACAGTGATAATGATATGCTAGTTATGGCAGTAATGTAAGTGACGGTGCAACAGCACTAGAAGTACAGACGGGGAGATTGGTGTGGTATCAAATGCGAGGTGGTGGAGTGGTCTATATTGATGGTAATTGCGGTAGTGATGGTTGTATGATTATAACATCACTAATGACAATAGTGATGGACTACAATGGCGACGACGGTGGTGGTGGTGGTGTAGCATCAGTAATGGAGCAATTGAGGTGATGGTGTTGCATCCAAGGGGACAATGGTAGTGGTGTTCGAGCGAGTTACTGATGTAATGGTGGCGGTATTAAGGAGTCATTAGTGGTACTGTTAGTGACAATAGTGATGGTGATAACAATGGTGTCGAGGCAGCAGTGGCGATAACGGTCTAGTGGTGGTAGTGGCAGCAGTATTAAGGAGTCATTAGTGGTACTGTTGGTGACAATAGTGGTTGTGCCAGTAGCGGGGACCGATTGTGGTGGTGGTGAGAACAATAGTGTGAGGTAGCAGCGGCATAGGTGATCTAGTGCTGGTGGTAGCGATGGTAATGATGGTCGTGGTGGGAAAATAACACAACAGTAGTAGTAGTTGCCATGGTGATGGCAACATCGTGGTGGTACGGTGATGACTCTTGTATGGCCGTAGAGGTAGGTGTAGTGGTCTGGTAATGGTGCTTTTGATGGCCTCAGTGGCGATAGCAGTGGTGGTGATAGTGGAAGTGAAAGTAGTGGCAGTAATGGTATGTTCCTAATAATTGTCTTTAGCTCAAATTAAATCCAAATCCTAGGAAATTTTACCCGTTTACATTGAATTTCACATAATAAAATAACCAAGCAAGTTCAAAGAAATTCCATTTTAATTCCTCCTTTTTTAGTATTCCAAAGAACTAAAAGTGAGTCCCTACATCTTTTCAACATTATGGTATATTTGGTTGCATCGAAATATAATTATATTATGTGATGGATCCTTTGACCCTCATCATATTATTCAGCTAACTACCCTTTTGGTCAACCAATTTGAGAAGTTGGCAGTTTCGGTAACTTATAATTTGCTTGCTCATTTGCTCCACCACATTTAAGAGAGTTGCGTGTCCCTCCATTATGTGCTCCCAGTGACGCTTGAATGTGCCTTTGATCACAGATTACTTAAAGCTAACATGGGGTTGGTGGCCACTACTCCTTCTGAGAAAAATCATGGATGCTTGACGCGATTTTTGAAGTCTTTAAACCATCATAGCACTCAGGCTATAGCTATGCCTTTAGCATGTTGTTGGTCAAATAGACGTATGAAGCACCTTATTCTCTGTACTAACTCACAACTTATTATATCCCAGATGATAAATGCATGTAGTGTGTCATTTTCTTGTTTCATGTTTGTACAGATTTTTATAATTTTTACATAGGTTCGAGTGCAGATGAACTCTTTCGGAAAGTCAAGAATATTGCCTCGTTATCATGTCAAGTCAAATTCTTCTATCTTTAGGAATGGCTACTCTCTTTCCTCTTTGGTTGATACTATTTTTAGTTCGGTTGATATCTCCTCTTTTTCTCTCCAACTTCAGCAAAGAAAACTCGTTTAAACCGTCGCCAATATCTCTCGATTGACACCCACACCGATCTCTACCCCATGGAACACAGATCGAAGGGAGGCAACGAAAGAGGTCCAAAGGTTGGGCGATCGAAAAGATTCTGCCCATCATACGGGCGGACTACAAGAGCATCTTACTGCCGGATCAAGGAATGCAAATCTCATCCCTGATTCGAGACTAGGCCTAACTGTAATAATTGAAAATTTGGCATTCCATTCACTAAAATATGACACCAAAATGATGTAATGCATGAAATGCCATGAGTATTCATTCATTTTATTGAAGAAATTTAGAAGAATAAAACCCTAAAAATAGCGCACAAAAAATGCTTGATGAAATGCCTTAATGACAATAATTTCGTCTTTTTCTGTTAATCCACAGCCCCACCCACGATACAAGGTTTAGGGGTCACCAAATCTCATTCCAGACTGGTGGAAGAAGGCTACTGATGTATTAACAACTACACACGTCAACAGATGATTTTCCGAATTTATCACTCTGTGTATTCTCCATTGATGATGTCTAACACTTGCTCTATTTCCTTTTATGGAACGATTACAAAGTGGCGGGCCGAGGCTCAGTACGCCGAGGAGCTGAGCTCTGACGAAGAGTCACGTTGTTGGATGGCTTCTCCAACCAATAATTTTACCCGCGCGAGAGGGTGCTACCACAACATCATCCAAGGTTGGAGCCTAGGATTTCATGCAATCCACCGAACGAGATGTACGCACTAGAAACCCTGGACCGTGAATCACACGAGGAGCTTTTGGGAGGGATATTGGTGGCCACCCTCAGCTGGCCGAACAATATATGGTCATACTTGGTTCACACGTAGACAGGGTTGGCGCCCTCATTTTCAATGGAGAATATATATAAGACACGGTTTAGCTTTGAGTAAGGAAAGCCATGATAAGGTGGATGATGGCAATGAGGGCTACTCTCGCGGCATTCCCTTCCTCCCGTGGACAATGAATGTGCTACTGCCAGATGGGGTTCTCGAGACGACACCGATCCCTAGACCGGATCCAGAGGTAGAAGTATTCGGCCTCAAGGCTTTGGAGCGCGCAAAGACAGTAACCCTCATTTTTCAACCTTTAAAATTTGGCCTTTATACCCTCGAGTGACTGTTAATTGTTAAAAATGTAGGGTCCCGGTGTAGGTCCCTAAACACACCTAGAAGGGGGTGAATAGGTGTTTACAACTTTGAGCAGAAATTTAAAACTAAATTTACAAAGTAATAATAGAAATAACAATTATAAATCAACACAGAGATTTATATTGATTCAGCCCGACCGGCCTACGTCCGGTCCCCGAGCACTCCACACAAGGGAGACCTACTCGAGCCTTTCACTACCCAGCTAGCTTTGGGTGCTAGCTCAAACCGCAGTACAGATTCTGAAACCCTTCCAAGGTTTCCAACATTTTACAAATGAAAGGTGATTTACAATTTAGATACAACAACAAACTCCTTCTTGAGTAGATATTACAAAGAATACAATAAGACTAAGCTTTCTTAGGTGAGAAGATCTATATTCTTTCAAAAATCAAACTAAGAAGCTTACACCAAACTTTCTCAAAAATCAACTCACTCAATAGAGAAAAGATGGATGTTTGAAATAGGATGAGAGAGTATTTTGAGAAGAGTTAGAGAGAAATTTTTTCAGAGATCGGCAAAGTTAGCAATAAATGCTCTCAAGGTTCCTTTTTATACTGGAGGAGAAATGAACCGTTAAGAAAGAGAAAACTCAAAGTTTGATTCAAATGAAAAATAAGTTCATTCGAATGAAAGTACATATCTGAAGAATTCGGTCGAATGAATCCGAGATTCATTCAAATTAAAAAGCTACAGCATAGTGATGTTGAAGCCACTGAATGATTAAGTCAAATGAAAACTACTTTTCGTTCGATTGAAAGTTATGCTTCGACTGAAAACTCTTGGCTTCGACCGAAAACTTTAGCTTTGATTGAAAGGTTTAGCTTCGATCGAAAATTTTGGCTTCGATAGAAAAGTTTCTCTTCGACCGAAGAGTTTCACTTCGACTGAAAACTCTTGGCTTCGACCGAAAAGTTTGGCTTCGACTGAAAACTCTTGGATTTGACCAAAAAGTTTGACTTCGACTGAAAAGTTTGGCTTCGACTGAAAAGTATTTTCAAGACAAGAAGAAAGACACTGATCGATTAATTCGAATGAAAACAGTTTGCCTTCGAATGAAAATTTTAGATTTGGTTCTTTACTCGAATTTCTGGGAGATCTTTTAAGAAAGACTTAGTGACAAAAAATAAAATGCTTCCAGCTCTTGAATCTTCGATGTAGTCCAAGTCTTTGTTCAATCCCAATTCGAAGTCCAAGTTCAAGCTTTGCCTAAAAGCATGATCTTTGTGAAATAAGATGGGAGAGTATTTTAAGAAGAGTTAGAAAGAGATTTTTCAGAGATCGACAAAGTTAGCAATAAATGCTCTCAAGGTCCCTTTTTATACTGGAAGAGAAATGAAAGGGAAAACTCAAAGTTTGATTCGAATGAAAAATAAGTTCATTCGAATGAAAGTACAACTTTAAAGAATTCGGTCGAATGAATCCAAGATTCATTTGAATTAAAAAGGTACCGCATAGTGATGCTGAAGTCACTGAAGGATGAAGGATTGAGTTTAATGAAAACTACTTTTCATTCGTTTGAAAGTTATGCTTCGACTGAAAACTCTTGGCTTCGACCAGAACTTTGGCTTTGATTGAAAAGTTTGACTTCGATCGAAAATTTTGGCTTTAACTGAAAAGTTTGGCTTCGACCGAAAAGTTTCACTTTGATTGAAAAGTTTAGCTTCAACTAAAAAGTTTGGCTTCGACCGAAAAGTTTTTTCAAGACAAGAAGAAAGACACTGATCGATTAATTCGAATGAAAACAGTTTGCCTTCGAATGAAAACAGTTTGCCTTCGAATGAAAATTTTAGATTTGGTTCTTTACTCGAATTTCTGGGAGATCTTTTAAAAAACTTCGTGACAAAAATTAAAATGCTTCCAGCTCTTGAATCTTCGATGTAGTCCAAGTCTTTGTTTAATCCCAATTCGAAGTCCAAGTTCAAGCTTTGCCGAAAAGCATGATCTTTGTCTTTGTTTGATTAGGATAAACCCTGAAATAGTTATCTTAATAATTGTGTTAAATTAATGTTAGAAATAGTAATTTTGGAATCATCAAAATCAATAAGTTAACAATCTTCCCTTTTTTATGATGACAACATAAATTCTAACATAAAATTAGCATACTCCCCCAGGATAAGATAACATTCAAACACAAACAAAGAGTAAATGAACTGCTTAACTATTTACCAAAAATACACAGTTCAAAATGTTTACAATGGGCTTTGTTCTCCCCCTTTGTCAAATCAAAAAGAAGGACAAAAAGCTAAACAATAAAAAAGAATAAAGGGAGAAAAAAAATCTAAGGCCGACGACGGCTGGCACCCTAAGCTGGGGAGAAAGGATCGGTAGGTGGCGGAGCAGTTGTGGGAACCTCAACAACTTCGATGACACGAGGAGATCGCTGCATCGGAGGATTGTACGACAGATGCTGATTGAAGAACCATGCTTCACCTTCGGTGCCGGTGTGTTGAGAAGGAAAAATGTCGGGACGAGTGACCTAAAAACTATGCGCTTGATCAAAGATCTGGTGCGCTAGATAACGGTTCTGTTCAGTCAATATGCTCGTAGTCAGATAGGCCTGGCGACGATGAGCGTGAAGAACGGCGTCCTGTTAACGATAAAGATCATGTTGCATCCGAGTCAAACTCTCCATGATAGGAGTGTGGTTGAGAGGAAGGGAGGTGATGTTTGAAGCAAGTTCGTTAAGAAGGGTGTGAAAGTCAATTTGGTTAGAGAGGAGCTGAGCAGAGGATTGTTGAACGGACTGCTGAAGGGAAGCGAGCTCAAGAAGAAAGGCGGTATGGTTAGCAGCGACAAAAGGGGCTAAAGTGGTGTGGGATTCAAGAATAAGCTGTATAGAGGTGGAAACATGAGGTAGGTGCTCGAAAATGTCAGGATTATCTGCGGTCAAAAAATCATCAAAATTGATATTGGAAAAATTGTTAAGGGGGCTGGAGAAACGGTTAGAAAGGAGAGGAAGGGTGGGCAGAGGCTGTGCAGAAGAGGAAAGTTCAAAGGGTGGAGGTGGTTCAGAGGGAGATAGGTCAGTAGGCAATGGTGGCACAGAGGGAGATGGGTCAGTAGGCGGTGGTGGCACATAAGAGGAAAAATCAGCTGGCGGTGGTAGGTGAATGGCAGGAGCGGGAGCAGGAAGGGACTCAGTGTGAGTCGATTCGGTAACTACTACATGCTCAAGAGAGACAGTGTTGGTTTAATTGCTACTCGCTCAAGAGAAACAGTGTTGGTAGTAAGGTCAGTGCGAATAGTGAAACCCGCATGGCGCATGGAAGTCTCGTCAAGCATATGCGTGTTCGGAATAGACACACATTTCGAGACATCGGTAGGAAGCGGTACATGGAAGTGCTCAAAAACTTTGGTCGGAAGTAGACTAAAAGGAAGATGAGCGGAGGATTTCTTCTTTCAGGCATCCATTGTGAGTAAAATGATACATGCAATGTTTAAAGGCGATCCTCGAATGAAATGGGTAAGGAGAATAATGTCGAGGTAGGTGAAGGGGGCAAAAGCACCAGAACGGCCCAAAAGGTTATAGGATAAGATAAGGTGGATGACACGGTAAAGGGGAGAGAGATCACCAAGGCTGGGTTTGTAGGGTCGAGAAATGGACAAGTTGTTAAGAAGGGTTTAAGTCTGTTGAAGAGGAGTAAAGGTGATGCTAGTGCACCAAGTATTTCTGGGAAATACTATCAAGGAGGATTGATTTGTGAAACCGAGGATTCGGGCCAAGGTGGTTGCATCGAGGCGGATGTGGACCCCATTGACATAGGTTGTCAAAAAAGTAGAGGCAAAAATGTTAAAGGTCATATTAGAATGAAACATACGAACTAGACACGGGTAGTAGACAGATGGAGGAGAGAGAATGGATGGACAACCCATTCGATAAAAAATGTCAGTGAGGCCAAGTTGAGTCATGAGGTGGACGTCACTAAGGCAACCCGATACGACCTCCCTATTGACGAAATTTGAATAATAGTTTATTTGGTCCATAGCTAACTCGAAAAAATGGGGAATGTGAAGAATGTCAGTGGGGTTAAGATAGGGACAAGTGGGCGGAGCAGCAGAAGATTGGCGAGCAGGAGCAGTGGAGGGCTGGCGAGAGCGGTGACGTGTGGGAACTGCTTCAGACTGGGGTGAAGCAACTGCAGGCAGAGGTGGAGCATCGACAAGTGGAGGGGCGACATGTAAAGGTCGCACCACTTCAAAGTCGTCTTCATTGTCTGAAACATGCATTACGAGACGACGGCGACTTCGAGGACGAGGGTTGGTATCCATGGCTGACAGGCGTACGAGCGGGATGAAAAGAGAAAGATGGTGAAAACTTGATGGTAAACAGTAAAAAGTGAAAGAAATTGACTGCGGGTTTTTATAGACGAAAAGTTTTCATTCGAATGGAAACTCAGTTTCATTCGAATGAAATAGTTTTCATTAGAATGAAAGTTCGCTTTCATTCGACCGAATTGAGCAGACGCGAAGATGGAAGAAACAATTCGAATGAAAGACTTTTGAGTCGAATGAAAGACTTTTGAGTCAAATGAAAAACTTTGAGTCGAATGAACAACTTTGAGTTGAATGAAAAACTTTGAGTCGAATGAACAACTTTGAGTTGAATGAAAACCTTTGAGTCGAATGAAAAATTGTTTTCATTCGAAAGAAACCCCTTTTAGCTAAGATCACACATTCCTAGGCGACGAAGAAGAGAACAAAAACTAGATTCAACTAAAGGTTTGGTAAAAATATCTGCAAGCTAATCTCCCAAACCAACTTTCTTGAGTTCAATTAAACATTTCTGAACATTGTCTTGAAAAAAATGGTGATCAATATCGATGTGCTTGGTGCGATAGTGTTGAACATGATTCTTTGGAACAAGCTTGAAAAATCAGCACAAATACACACACTAAACATTATATGCTTTCAAGCCAATTTAATAATGCTCTTGCACGCTGTAGTGGCCCATACCTATGCGACAAATATATGATGCGTGTTTATACTCCAATAAATATGTATATAGATCAGTAACATCTCCTGTATTTGAAATGCAGAATGCTTGCATTTCTCCCTACCGAAAGCATAGATTAGTAGCATCTCCTATATAGATCGAATGAATGTAAGAGTTTGAGTAACCTTTTCTCTCCGACATTATTTGGGTACGTATCTAGTTTGTGCAATTATTTGCCCAAGTCTCAAGTTCCAAGCTTATTGCTGAATCGCAAGCTTATGTTTTCAATAAACAAAGGAGGCTCACTTACTTGGTCAACAAAGATTTGTCCAACTGCTATGATTTCCCGCAAGCCATGAGAATCTTAAGCTTGGCCATGATTTGCACCAGTCTAATCCCGTCTCTTAGGCCAACGATGTCAGAAGTTGTGAGCGTGCTTCAAGATGAGAAAATTGTTGAGCAAGTCCTTGGTGCCCCTCCAAATGATAGTTTTAGTGTGATCATGGTTGGTGTCGACCTCACTTCTGCATTGACGTCATATTTTATGATCAAAGAGAACCACGAAAGGAAGAACTTAACTGTGGATCCCCAGCTTGACATATTAAGCATAAAAAATCCTGGTATCATAGATGGCTGGTGCAAGGTCCTCTTCTTGTACCTCTCAAGGAGTGCTTGTGTTTCTTTTGGTGTTGCAAACTATATTTTTTGATGTGGTGTGGATTGTGGCCTACTACCAAAGTTATTTGCAATGTACGTGGTTTATAATGGTATCTCTTTCTTTTACTAGTGATCGTAAGCTGTTCGTGGACTACTTTAGACTATTGGTTCATTAGGGTTGTATTTTCCTTGTGATATGACAAGAATGTTGGATGTTTATGAGCCTTATAATTCATAACCTAATTTTGGGGATTTTGTGCATCTAAATATTACAGGCTTGTATTACAAGTTCTTAGATAGAGGTAGGGTGGGCAAAATGGGAGAGTGGGTCGGGTTTGGGTGCGGGTTATATAAGTTGGGTGTTAATGGGTGGCTACCCCTTTTCCACCCATTTAGTTGTGGATTTATGGGATAATTTGATAAAATGGGTTTGTTTTAATCATCAATCCCTTAACGAGCTATTGGATACAATATGATAGATTCTTCCAAGATTTTGGCAATAATGTCTCATCGTATGCATATTGCAAGAATCATGGATGTTTCTTTTTGAGGTTTGTAACTGAATTGGATTACTAAAATCGTGCATGTTTGTGCTTAAGACTTGCAACCTAATTGTGAACTTTATGCATCTAAAGATTTGGTTCACTAAAAGATTATATACTTGTATTACAAGATGTTCTTAGACGAGGTTATCACCATGTCATTAATGTTTTGTTGTTATGACAGTCAATAATAGTGGGCTTACCAAACTAGACTAGGCTCTTTGTATCTGACCCACTTTGTCTATACCCTCATTCGGGTGGGTCATTATAAGTGTCTCCCTTGGTATTGATAATGTGGTGGAATCTTTTGTTACTGTTAACTTTATCGGCAAAATGTTAAGTAAATTGTATTTAAGGTGCCAATAAAGCTGATTCGTGGCACTTGTGGTGACAAATGGCTGCAGCCAACTCTGCAATCGGCAAAGATGCCACTGAATATCTTTAAGAAAAGTTTATTGTCGCAATACAGGAGGACAACTCGTAGCAATTAAATCTAATGGTGGTGTAGACCGATAGTCAAACCAAATGTCATCACTCACTGTTATTTCAGAAGCACGTTTTTGTCATGACAAACCCACCGATTGTCCAAAGGACTTGACATTATCTATAGCATGGCCTAATAATTGTGACCTTGCTTACTCAATGATTAAAATCTAAGAAAAAATTGGTAATTAGACGCCTCAAAACTTGTATATCTTATAATGTACTACAGATCATCATCGAATGACGTAAATAGTATCTTAACTTTTGAGAAATGATTTTGATCACTCCTTATATAGTGACATTGATTGCATATAGTGACATTGATTGCATTAAAAGTGGTATTAACCAAAACACAAAAATAAAATTCAAAATTGACAATTTAAAAGGAAAAACCAATAACGTGAAATAATAGTAATGGCTTTCTATGGCACCGGAAGCTTTGTCTAAAGCTAAAATGGAGAAGATCTATTCCCAACCAGATTTTGTATAGCTACAAAAGATTAAAACTAGTTTATGTATCAGCCGAAACAATAACATAATTGCAACGAAAACTATTAAAAGCGAAAAAAACTAAAATGGTAAGTGAGGAATGGCGTTTAGAGATCAAATTTGGGAGTACCAAGTAATAATAATAGAATTAGGCTCCGAGAGAACAAAGATGGAAAAGCTATATGTTTTGTTCTAAGTTCAAAAGAAGAGAAATATTTTTGGTGAAGTAATGATCTGATAGAGAATTATCAAAATATTAAAGTGTTATTTCGGATCTAAATTTGGGAAATCCACCAATTGGGACTTTTTAAAAAGAAGTAAAAGAAAAAAGAGAGAATGGTATCTTATCTGTATCTATACTACTTATTATGCAAAAACATGATTTGGTGTAACACCTTTTTTGTGTTACATAACTACCACTACAATTATTACAAGTGGCATTCCAACAAAATTTTTAAGAAATGACACAAAATAAAAATCTTAATTGATAAGTAACTACCTATGAAATTATGTTTAGTTTTCACAAATTAAAATTCATCAAAAATAGAGTTAAAGTAAAATTTAAAAGTCAAGTTTGATACGATAATAATACTTTGCTAAGTTATGTTTGGACACGTATAGCTAACTTATTTTTCTGTAATTTAAGATTCATTTACTGAATATGACAATCAACATGTATACATGATTTTTTTATAACAAAAATTGTATTATTAATTTTATTTTCGCACACGCATCACGTGTGCCAGGGTGACTTGTATTAATGAATTCAAACCCTCTTTTTGATTTCTTAGTAGGTAAGATTAAAAGAGGAAATGATGTGTAGCACAAAAATTCCATTTCCTTAAAAAATTCCATTTCCATTTTCCTTTGTTTCTTCTTCCGGTGGTTTCAAATCATCTTGTTCATCACTCAATTGAATTTCGCGAGGGTTAGATTCATAGTCATCCGCTTGATTCTGGATTTCCATATTATCCAAATCATCATTTTCATCATCCCAATTCTCCAGATTGGCTAATATATCCGCAATGCCTGGTAACTGATCTTCTTCTTCATTTTCTGCATTTTCGTCTATGCACTCTTTCATTTATTTACGGCTGCCTAACCTCCCTCCAGATGGACCAGATCCACATGGTTTAGATTGTTGATGTGTTGGCCCTAATTGATAGCCTGTTCCATAGCTACATCCACATTCTGCTAAACTTCACCGTGTATCTGTGCCTCGTCTTCTTGGTTATCCGCTTGCCGCATCCCCTCCATTTGGTTAAATTCGGGGTTGTTACGAATAATTCCGTATCACTGGATTTTCATAAGGATTTGGGGAGAATGCGTCATACATGTGGTTGAGATGAATTCCATGGCGGTCTCTGTTGATGTTGATTCCTGAAGTACGGTTCTAGTCCACCTTTATCGTTTCTAAGGTAAAAATCGAGTTCTCACTTTGTCTTATTCATTCAATTCACTCAGACTCTCAACCCCAATGTTCAAAATTTCCGTTGTAACCACTTTCCGCTGTTGAAGTAAGACAAGTGAAGTGTCTTCGTGTAACCACTTTCCGCTGGCTCGCTCGTTTGGTATCAAATTCAGGCAACAGGATAATGGGATGCAACCTAAATAAGGAATTGGTTCGCTTTCGTTTGTGGAATGCCCATCCAGGAATGAACCGAATTGGGAAATGCTTGCAATGTTTAGGATAACATCGGGTAGCCTTCAAAGATTTAATTTTGGTATAGGTTTGGACCCTGGATACGGGCAGTTCTTATTATTGATTCTACCACCTCTGATAGATTAGTGCGACATTGGTAGTTTTCATGTCCGATTTTGCCGCACCTGAAACAAGCAGTAAACACGCGCTCATACGTGCATTTGAGAAGTTGCACTCACATGTTATCCAGAAGTTGAATAAAATTTTCCGCGGAGCACTGGTTCGTCTACTAGAACTCGAACCTAGATTCTGAAGTAGTCAATGAAATTAGCTCTTCTCTTAGACCAATCGATTTCCAATCATCTCCGCTGGGTAATACTGATAACAATCATTTGGTACGTTACTTGCATCCATAGGTAATACTGCCAATCAAGTAAAGAGAAAGATTGAAGGTGTTTTGTGACAGTTATAGGACCATCGAGTGTCCAGCACTCATTCACTTGCCTTTGAAAGTTTCCTTTCGAGAATTTTCTTGTATCATGGAAGATACCCAGTAGTAACTTGTCGTTGTCTTCACGTGCAAATCGGACCAACGTTTCTTGCCGCAATGTGGTGTTCCTCAGGTTGGGACATTTCTGCAGAATACTGTTGGGAGAAATAAAGCACCTTGCGGGATTATCGGAAGCAAATGCTTGTGAATACTGGTAGGGCAAAGTGATTTTGTGGTTGGTAGTATGAGTCAAAAGTTGGTGGGGAGATCTTGTTAATAAGGTTGACATTCTGGGTGTGGGTGGAAGAAAGTTTCAAGTCTAGTTGTGATGTGTTTGATTGGTTTAAACAAAGTATAACAGCAGTTTAATTGGAATTCTGGGTTCTGGTGTGTTGGACCATAATATCTGTTGACATGTATGAAATCAACCCCATGATGAGATATTGGATACAATTTTTCCAAGGTTCTGGCAATAATGACCCATCATATCGGGTCTCTACTGTAGTTTGGAGTACTGTTGCTTCAATTAGCTTCACTTTCCTTGGATGTTTCTTCTTAAGCCTTGTAACCTGATTGCGGATTACCAATATCTTAGATGTTTCTGCTTAAGATTTCTAACCTAATTATGGACTTTGTGCATCTAAAGATTATCACACTGTCATCAGTAATTTGTTGCTATGACAGTCAATTATAGTGTGCTTACCAAACTGGAGGAGGAACTACACCCTCAGTCATGTGTTATAGCTCGATGTTATAAGTGTCTCCTTGACATTGATGACGTGGTGGAATCTTGTATGACCACTAACTTTGCAGACAAGACTTTACGGTGCCAATAAAGCTGATTGGTGCCCCCTGTGGCGACAAGTGGTGCAGCCAACTTTGCAAATGGCAAAGATGCCACTGAATATCTTTAACAAAATTATAGTCGCAATACATGAGGACAGGTCGTAGCAATTAAATCTAATGGTGGTGTAGAACGATTGTCGAACTAAATGCCATCACTCACTGTTATTTCACAAGCACGCTCTTGTGATGACCAACCCACCGGTGGCCCAATGAACTTGACGTTATCTGTAACAAGGCCTAGTAATTGTGACCTCGCTTACTAAATGATAAAAAACTAAGAAAAAATGGTAATTGGAGGCCTCAAAATCTTTATATCTTATTTTGTTCTACTATAGATAATCACCAAATGATGTAAATAGTATCTCAGTTTTTGAGAAATGATGTTGATCACTCCTTTAGATAGTGAGATTGATTGCATTAAAAGTGGTATTAAATAAAAATGCAAAAATCAAATTCACAATTTAAAAAAAACAATAATTTGAATTTGGAACTAATGAAGCTGAAAACTGTGAAATAAAAAAAGCAATGACCATGATACCGGAAGCTTTGTCTGAAGCTAAAATGGAGAAGATCAGAACACATTAGGCTCCTACATTATTGAACTAACGTGCTCATCAAATGCACGAAACCAACTGCCAACCAGATTTTGTATAGCTAAATAAAGAGTAAAACTAATAAATGTATCAGCGGGAACAATAGCATAATTGCAAAGAAAAAGTAAAATCAACCCAAGTGTTCTCAAATCATTACTTCACCCTTTCTTCTTTAAAGCATGAGAACCTCGTTCAATTGTACGGGGGATATTCTGGGAAGGAGTTACATTTGCTGATATACGAGTATATGGAACACAAGTCTATTGCTGAAGTTTTATTTGGTAATTCCTTCATAGTCTAGCACAAGTCGATCTGAATTTTACTTTTGAAGTTATTCCATGCTTCGTCTTCATAAACTGTAAGTCTTGTGTACACTGAAAATCAAAAGATGAAAACTTCCCAAAATTCCTTTTCCAATTTGATGCTTGTATGTAATTTGACTCCAAATACATAAGAGTTCTTATTGGCGGATATGAGCAAAAGCTTGGAAATAGTTCTTGCTTTATTGGCGATTTGTAGGTTTTGTGAAAACTATTTTTTGCGTTTTCCTATATTGCGTTTTCCCAGATGACAAAAACTGATCGAGAATATTGTGTTTTCCTAAGCAATAGAAAAGATTAAAAAGGAATATATATATATATATATATATGGGGGCTGATCCACACCCACCGGTGGAAAAATAACGTTTTATCCACCGAATCTGTCACGACCCGAACCCACGGGTAGGCCCGCGAGCTTGGCACGCGACCGGCCGCAGACCCAGTAGACTCCAACCAAGGGCTCTGCTAGGCCTTACTCGCTAAAACAACATACAATCTGCAGCGGAATTTAAAACTTCTACAAACCTTAATTACATTTTCATATCCTTATTTGAATACAACACTCATGCTACAATTCCTCATAACTCTAATTTATCAATAACTAAAACTAAACCAACAATCTAAAAACTTAGCGACTTATTCTATGCAGTCTCCGGAGCTCCGCGCCATATTGTCCTTCTTATGCTCCTCAACATCACCTTACTTTCAACCTGAAATGATAAGTAAGGGATGAGCTTCCACAAGCTCAGTAAGTAACCAATGATTCAACCAGGTGGACCATAGCATGCCAGAAAATAATGCACTTGAAATCATAGCAACATTTGAATCTGAAATAATAAAGTAATCATCCGGTAATTGAAATATAGTACATGAAACAAAACTGAGGTATATAATCATTAGCACAAACTCAAGAAACCAGTTCAATCTCAACATCAGTTCAGACGATATGCTGCGGTCAGCGTATGAGCCCCCCTGACTAGGGCCCGAAATCCCTCCTACACCCGGGATAAAATTTGTGGACGCATGGGCGAACCACCAGCCACAGTACTGTGCATCAACGTATGAGCCCCGTTGACCAGGGCCCGAAATCCAACTTTCCCCCGTGGATATGGGGCACAGCAATCGAATAAACAAAAAGACCTTTTGGTTCCTCGTAAACACAATCACTCATCAATTGATGTCAAACCATTCTCACGCCCATTTTGATATTTTTCATGATCTTCAAAATTCACAAAATTTCAAGTACCAAAACATCTCACTTGCACTGATTATTTCAAATCCGAGTTCCATTTCAGTTTCTAGGCAAAACATCATTTACATGCTGGTCCGGTTTTTCTTTGACGAGAATAAAACACTAAAACGTCTTTGATAATTTAAGTCAGAGTAGTTAAATGTACCTAAAAAGATCAATACTAATAGACAACATATTTTTAACAGTAGATAAACATATACGTTGCATATAAAAATACTAGTTGAATCAAGGGTCACTTACATTGTCCCTGACACATTCCCCACGTCAAAATCTCCGGAGCGACGATCATGCTGTAACATCCGGTTCAAAGAACCTTCAATGCCATTCTTTTTATCTTCATGTTCCCAGCTTTACTACATCCCAAAGCATCGTCAATCACGACACAACATTCCCGTTGAACATGTCTTCAAGCAAATTCAATGTCGCAGTCAACTGCCCAACCTTTACATGCCCGTCCAATATCGTGCCCAGTTCATCATTTCATTCTTGGCATTTAATCGCCGTTGCCGAACATCCATTAATTCACCGCTAACAATTTCCTTTTATATATTCTCATAGCCTATGCGACTCCCTGTCCAAAAACACATACATGCATAGGGTACACCTTCGCAAGCATACGGTACACTTGCACCATGTACACACAATATCTCCATACACGTCCAACAACAATCACACCTGTCCAGGCTCACATACTGAACTACCCACCACCGCGCACACACAAACCAACCACAGTCACCTTAAGCACCACCATTAAAAATCACACAAACGTAAACCACGACACCTAGCATACACACATAGCCGCTCAACACCCAATTAATGCACACCCGCCAAGAAGTCACACATTTACCACCCACTTCAATCCATTATGGCCACCACATGTATTGTCGCTAAACCACAACTGGGCGTAGTCACCATCAACACAAGCACACTACCAAAACCCATTTTGCAAAATCCCAGTGTCACCACCATAATATTCAGTCGCCAACTCGCCAAATTTTGTGATACTGTGGCCTTTTTTTGTCGATGAAAGTCTGTAGAATCTCTGTGGTAATGCTCCGGCGCCATCTTCATCTATAAGCATCCCATCGTCGGAATTGCTACCTGTGGCCATTCTGAATTCTTCATGTATCCCCTAATCAAGTGGCCTAGCCACCCTTTCATCCATCGCTGGGCAGTCCTTGGGTGGGAGCACCGGCCGAAACCGACCATTGGAGACCAAATGGGCGGCCGACAGTAATGATTGCTTGGCAATGGCGGTAGACGGTGCCTTCAATGGAGGCGCGAAGGCGATGACGGGAGGTGCCGGTTGTGGTGTCCGGTGCCGTTGGCCGCTTGTAGAGGCGTTGGATGGTGGAGGGGGATTTATTGGAGGTTGACGGCACAGCGTCACGGTGGTTGCGGAGGCTCGGTGAAGGGGCAGCCGTGATCTGGAAGAGGAGTTGGTCGGCGATGGGGCTGCCAACGACAGCGCTTGTGGCCGGGAGTTGAGGAAACCGGAGTTGGCCGCCGGTGACCGCGAGTTGCCTGCGATGGGGCTGCCCAGCGGCGCCGCACATTCTAGGGCCGGCTGCCTTCCCTTTCTCCCTGCGTGTCTTCTCTCTTCTTGTTCTCTTTTCTATCTCTTTTTTTTTTCTTTTTCTCCTTTATTTCATTTTACTTTGTTATATATCTATATTCTTTTAATTGCTTCTAGTGTCTCATTCTTTATAACCTCAAATCTCTCTCTATCATTTCATTTTTTTTTTTGCAATATTAAAATAACTAAACTGAGAAATCAAATATATATGAAATCAACCCTAATTTAATTATAGCTTCTCAAGTTACCAAATAACCTTCATTCATTTCTCTGCTGCACCCTGCGTCATAAACTACAACTTATGGTTGTTATAAATTGTCGCTAAAGACCAAATATACTATTGCTCAAAAATCGTTGCCAAAAACCTTATAACTAATAAGATAGGATTTACCATAAACCAGACATAAGGTCGGGGTATTACAGAATCGCTGCTAAGAGCAGCGATTGCACAAAAGCAAAAAAATCCAATCGCAAGAAAGAGCTGCGATTGGAATTATTGGACAAAAACCCCAATCGCAACTCTTTCTTGCGATTGGAATGATTGAAAAAAAAATCCAATCGCAAGAAATAGTTGCGATTGGAATTATTGGACAAAAATGCCAATCGCAACTCTTTCTTGCGATTGGCTTTTGTCCTTTTTTTCTTCCCCCCCCCCCCTCCTCCCCCCCCCCCCCAACCCTCCTCCGGTCAACCTTCCTCCCCCCCCCCCCCCCCGGTGGCCCCCACCCTTCGGGCATGTCCTTTTTCCCGAAGAGAAAGACAAGGCCCCACCCCATTGTCCTTTCCCCCACCCCATTGTCCTTTCCCCCACCCGTGATGCCCTCTTCCCCCCCCCCCCGTGATGCCCCCTTCCCCCCACGCGTCATTTCCCCCCTCCCCCCACCCCCACGTGTCATTTCCCCCTCCCCCCACCCTACTGCTCACTCACGGGAAACCAAACCGAAATTGTCTTCTTTCTTCCTTTTCTCTCTATAAAATCCCCCTCCCCGAACCATTTCTTCCAATCTCCTCATTCTCCATATCTCACCTACATAATCTCCACAACAATACAAACAAAAAAAATTTACGCTAGAAGATCGGTGGATAACCGCTAGAAGATCGGTGGATTTTTCATCATTTTTTTCAAGTCAAAACAAGTAAGTATTTTGAATTTTCTTATAATTCAATGTTAATTTCAAATTGTTCTTACCAATTGATTGTTTAAATTGTGTTACGCTTAAATTGTTCTTACCATAGTCTAAAATTCGTGTTTAGGGCGTCAAAATTCCGTTTTTACAAATCGGGGTATTACATTCGAAAGATTCGAAAATAGCGATTTTTTAGGGCGTCAAAATTAGGATTTTTCACGAATTTATAAAAAATATCTAGAGCTAGATTTTGCCAAAGTGCAAAAAAGAGACCCTAGTTATTTTTAAAATATCTGTATCAGGTAAAAATTTCAGATTTTTCCAAAGACTGGAAAGGGGTTAACTGATACGCGCAACCTTGTAACTTCGCAGTGTAATTTAAAATATCAAGCTAGCGCGATTTCGCGCGAAACTTTTTTGAGAACCCTAGGATGTTGGGAAGTTCCACTTCCCAGGAATTCTGAGGTTCCGAAGCCGTTAGCAATTTTTTTGCGCGAACGGGCTTCTAAGCGCTCGATCCGGACACCGGTTCGGGATTTTTGGGCGAAAAATCCCTAAAATACTTTTTAGATCAAGAATGAACTCAGGAAGCTTAAAATAGCATTTTCAAGCACTTTTGAGATTTTTCCTGATCCCAGGGGCATTTTGGTAATT